>PVKM010025946.1:0-19643 GCA_004027735.1 Carollia perspicillata | reverse complement strand
CTTTGTCAAATGGAATAGAAACCAGCAATGAGTACGCCTCTCGGAAACTCAATCCATCACGCCCTTCTTAGCCCTCGAGCCCATGCAATTAGCCCAGTCGTAGCTTTCCCATCAGGGGAAGAAGGAAGCACCTCCAAGGAAGAAAAAAAGCATCCCCTACAATTCTCCAATGGCCATTCATTCATGCGTGCATTGCATACGCAAGCCTTCATTCAACAAGTGCTGCAACCAGTGGCTGCCTTCCTGTCCCAGGCAGAGGGCACACCCATGTGGACTAGACAAACACAGTCCTGGCCCACAAAGAGCTTCCAGTAGCAGAAGGGCACATGTGTGGGGCAGTACAGTCAAACACAACCGAGTTACACGCAGTAAGTCGTCATTAAATATTTATGAAATGAAGCCCTTTCTGGCTCACTTAGCTCTTATTGATCTCTCCCTCTGATCTCTCTAAGAACCAGAGCACTTACATGGTAAAACGGTATTTAGCTAAGTAAGCTCCTGGAGAAACGGGGCAATGTGTTATATTCTTTTGCTATCCTGATGTAATCAGGTACTCAACAAGTAACAGCCGATGTGCTCCTGCTAGCCGAGGAAGTGGGAGGGAGCAATGGGATAAGAGAAGGAAGAAGTGGAGAAAGAGAAAGAAGAGAAAGACAAAGAAGGAACCTCATTTGAACTATTCTTTGAATTAGGAAAAATAAAACATTTCTAGCTCATGAAAAAAATCTATTCTACGTAAGTGGCAACTGAGTGGACAAACGCAAATCTCGGTGGAGCCACTACTCTGTTGGAGTCTTGCGTGAGAACCGGGTCCCACGCAGGGTGGGGAAGCACTGCTGAGCGCTGGAGCCAGCCCGTTAACAACAGCTGCAGACACATCCCATCCCACTCACTTGGGAATCGTAATGGCCAGGCCAGCCCTGCCCAGCGTGGCTCAGCTGGCTGGGCGTCTTTCCACAAGGCGAAAAATTGCTAGTTCGACTCGCGGTTGGGGCACTTGCCTCCATTGTGGGTTCTATCCCCAGTTGGGGCATTTGCAGGAGGCAACCAATGGATGTTTCTCTCTCTCTCTTTCTCTTCCCCTTCCCCTCTCTCTAAAATAAATAAATGAAACATTAAAAAAATAATAATGGCCAGATTTCCAGATTTCCACCTTGGGTCAGATGATTTATGTGCCTATGGGACCAGCACACTGCCTATTACATCACCTACGTCATTTTTTTTGTGGAAACACTACTGGAAAGATACAAATATTAGAGAAATTCAGGGAAAGAAAGGAAAATAAGGGAATAAACAGAGTTCCATTGCTTCCTCTCACCCACGAAGAGCAATGCAAGCTCTGGGCTGCCCTGGTCTCTATCTTTAATAAAGCCTTTCTAGTCATTCGCTGCACACTCACTCGTGCAGGTGTTTTATTATTTTAGATTTTAGTTATTTATCTTTGGAGGGGAAGGGAAGGAGAGAGGGAGAGAACTATCAATGTGTGGTTGCCTCTCATGCGTCCCCTGCTGGGAACTGGCCTGCAACCCAGGCATGCGCCCTGACTGGGAATCGAACCGCGGTTGTTTGGTTCTCAGGCCCGTGCTCAATCCTCTGAGCTACACCAGCCAGGGGGTCTTGTGCAGGTGTTTTAAAATTAGCAAAGAAGACAACCGGAATGCAAGCGACATCTGCAATGTTCTGGAAGTCTTCCAAATGCACGCCACGGACAAGAGCAGACCCCAGGTGTTTGCCGTCCTCAGGTGTAACAGCACTGAGTCCACAAAGTGACACAAGGACACGGCCACCAAACACTGCTGCATTCCAGCTTGAGAATCAATTCCAATATTATATTTGTGAAAAAGAACTGCATATTATGGTATCCTTTGTCCTAGATGCCTGTTCAAACTGAATTTACAACACCTATAAATGAAAGATAGATAGATAGATGGATATGGATCTATATATAGGAGAGAAAGAAAAAGAAATAGATAAAAATAGAGAGATATAAATGATGAAATTTTAATAGTACTTACATAGGTGTCCCTGAAAGTTACATGAAACCTTTCAGTGACAATAATTTGAAAGCCTTAGCCTAAATATTGATTATCATATCCAAACCAGTGTTCACATTGATAGCATTTAACTTGGGGGGGGGAGAAGGAATTTTCATTGCTAAATTAGCTAAGTCTCAACAAAAAAAGTTCTATGTTAACTATTAATTTGGTTTTCTAAATTAATTAGGTTATGTCTAATTGAAATGTCTTACTTTCACACAAGGAGGAGATGCTGGAAGAATTTTGAATAAGGTCAGTGCTTGGCACCTTTTCTAAATATGTCCCTTATTTGCAATACTTGGCAAACCTCATCTGTCCCTTCCTCCTCCCTGTCCTCCCATCCCCCGGCCTGAAAACCACGTACAGACATGGACGAGGCTGCTCCTGATACTGACCCTACTGGCTTTTGGGTCCCCGAGGGCTAACCCATCCTTTGTACCAACCACCTAGTAAAGAACATGATTCTGTTCCGCAGTGCTCTTTATTTTAGCGGGCTCTGCAGCTTCTTGCTGTCATGCTAAACTAGAGCTTGAGACTTGGCAGCCCAATGCATGGCCGCTCTGTACCACACACACCACACAGCAGCCGAGATCTTGGCAGCCAGTCAAAAGCTAATGAAAATTTCAAAGGTACAAAGCTCTTCTCAGAGCTCCGGAGAAGCAAGAGCACTTTCAGCAGGGTCATAACAGGTGCAGCAAAGGGACCCAAAAAGGGGGTGGAAGGGAGAGGTCTTCTTGGACCTAGCAAAAAAGTTAAAATGGTTTAAACAAACACGCACATATAAACCCGTGTTTTATATGGGTCAAAAAGCTCCTTTCAATATTCGGCACATCACCGCAAGAAGATCAAAACAGACCCATACGGACTGTAAGAAGTCATAAGTATCCGATTGCTTTCAGGTTGAAAGAACAAGCATACGTAGCTACAGGTTGAAATGCCTCACGGAAATTTCTGCTTCCAACCACGGAGGCAGAGCCGCTGTATCACACTGTGGTCTTAAACCTCACACAGTGCATTTTAACAAGAGAAACTAATGCAGGAGACAATGAATATAAACTTCGCTTGGGCTCTGTATTTCTTCACAGTAATCCAAATACGTCGCGATTAGTGTCTTACCAATGTGCTCTTGGAAACTGGGACCAAGTAATAAAAACAGCCACAGCTTTCTGATTTTTCCACCTGTCCCCACTCCTGCTATGGAGGTTTACATTATTCAGGCAATTTAAGGGGTTGGGGATACAGGGATTAACAGAAATTGTGGAAGTTACCCTCTCTACCTGCTGTGGATACCATAGGCAATGCTGAAAGGGGAAGTCACAAATACGGGACAAGAACTCAACACAGGAAACGGATGGATGATAAACAACATAGCCCCCTAAAGTGGAGGAAATGCTGCCGTCAAAAGGGGACAAATTAGGCCCTAATGCTGGTTCTACGATGAGATGAAAATTTGAACAATTTATTCAAGCTTCCTGGGCCTTTATTTCCCCACATGGAAAGAAAGCATGAGTCATAATAAATGTTCAAACCACTTCACAGGTTTGGTATAGAGTACAAGTTAGTCAGTATTAAAACTCTTCATAAACACTTTTCTTATAAAACAAATTTTTTTATTTTCCTGGGTGTTTGCTCATATTCTTAGCAGCGTTCTTTTCTTCCAGAGTTTTAAGGCAACAAAAGTGCACATGTTTAAAACAAAGGCATATGCTTGCAGAGGAGTAGGATTTCCCAGTTCCAAGAAAGGAGACAGGAAGATTTAATAGACCCTAAAACAACACTTTTATCTTTACAACCTGGCCTTTTACAAGCCTTGATCTGAGTCTGTGCCGGTGAATCCCATCTCATTTTCAAACGTTTTCCGCATGGAAAGTACAGCTCTTTCCAATTCAGTCCATCACGCAAGCTTTCAGGTGCGACGCGGCCACTTTGCTCCCAGTCCGTCTCCAGGGTTTTTGTTTCAACGGACTCGGCAAAGCGGCCGGAGCGTCAGCTCTGACTTCTGGGCACTGCAGCTCCACGCAGTGGCCGCGCCAGGGAAAACATTCTCAGAGTGAAGGCAACTCCGTGCGTACTTAAGATGTTTGTTGGACGTGGTTACGTCATTAGAAGAGGCGTTATCGATGTGTGGCTCTTTTATTTACAGAACCCTAATGCAGAGAGCGACATTTGGGGGCTTTCCACTTTGAAATATGGTTACTTAACACAGTCCTTACTTGAGTGGATAGTAAATATGATTTTGTTTTTGCCAATAGCAGCACTTTATCCAAGGCAGTTTGTGCCAGCGAAATAAATGACCTCGTCAAACATTATTTTTACAAGGTAATCTCTCAAAACTACTTTAAATATAAAGTTGTTTTATGTGTCTGGTATGAGGGTAGTGGTGGTTATAAAATGAAATACAGTGAGTAGCATCAGTGCGATTGTTGTACCTATGCAATTGCAGAGTTTTTAGAAATAACGCCAGGTTTGGGGTTAAATCTAAACAAATATTCGCCAGTTCTATAATACTAGGTAAGTGGCATCGTCTGTAAATTTTGTGCCCTAATCTGCAAAATAGAGGAAATAATAAATGGTGCTTTGACTTGTATGAAGTATTAAGTAATACAGTAAACATGTAATAGAAATTCTGGAACATAGTAAACAATCCATAATTGTCATTTGTTATCTGCCCAAAAGATGAGGAAAATGAGGTCTCAGGGCTTAGTCCTCATATATAATAAACTTACAACCCCAAGCTCAGTACTCTGTTATTAATGGCCATTAATTCCCTGAAAAGAAACCATTTTATTGTTTTCTGAATCATCTCCAAACTCTTAGTTTCGCTGTGGTATAAAATATGACTTCTCCCTTGGACACTTTATACTAACCCCATTAAATAAAGTGTTATTTTTTAATTGCACATAAATCCCTGAGAAAGACGGCATCTGTGAATCTTAGATTTTACACCATAACCCTCCCTAAAGGCTCACAGGCATATCAGACCCCCAAAATTAATTAGCTATGCCTTGATGCCTACTTCTTAAAAGAGATCAGATTGATATTATAAAGGCTACTTGCCATTTTATTTTTTACGTCACGAATGCCTGATACTCATTCATGTATATGGAATGCACATTCAGTAGAGTATATTTATAAATGTTTCATGGTCTTTGGGACTTACACACTGTGTGCTAAAAGTTTCTCTTTATTAAAAAAAAACTGATGGCGGGAGCTTCATATGTAAGAAAATGAACTTAATTATTTTAACATATTCTAAGGAAATAAAAAAAGGTTACTAAACTGCCAGTTAATTCTATAATAAGGAAAAGCAAGCAACGCAGCTGAGGAATTCATCTGATCCAACATTCTGTTTGATTACGTATTTCTTCTCCGACAGAGCCACCACCAACCGGGCCATTAAAGGTTTCCAACCCCAATGTCAGCCGGTGGACAGGCCACTCTCAGCGCCCACACTGGGCAAGGAGAGGCAGTGGAACAGTGGAAGGCCTCCGGCTTGTCTGTGAGCCCCGCTTGGTGTCAGGAGGGACTTGAGCGCTGCCAGCTGGCAGTCACAGGTCATTCATTGCCTGCCATCGGGAGGTCTGCAAACAGGACAATTACCGTGATTTAAAACATTTTGGTAATGGCTAAAATAACTGAACAGTGCTGACAGTGAGACACCAGATCTAAGGTGCAAAATCCTCAGCTAATTATTCCGAGTTTAAAATATCTGGCAGTGCACAAGTGTATTGCCAAAGCACACAGAACAGGTACAGAAATGGATTAGGCTTCAACCATATTCTGTAGAGAGAGCGTAAAGATGGAATTCTTTAACTATAAAAAGTTAAACCTTAGACTATGTCATTCGAGGTATACAGTTTGAACTGTGGACAGCTAGCCATCATTATATAATTTACTCTAGCTACTGATTTCCATTTCTTTATCTGGAGTTTCTAATCCCCCTAACACAAAATTCCTGAGGACATTTGAGTTGGGTAAGAGCTGGCAAGCCGAGTACTGCAATGCAGATGTTATAAAGCAATGCCAGTACTGCCTATGACATGGGTGACTGCCACGTGGAATTTGGAGTTTAGTCCTACTTCCATACATGTTCCAGGAAGGGGAGCTACCTCGGGCTCCCCCAGTGGCATGCCGTGCCCTAAGCAGAATCATGAAAGTACCACTCTGGAGAATTTAGGTATGAGGACCCGGTAAGAACCAGAGATTTTGAGGAGGCATTGTTATAATGTGAGGATTATCAGTCAGGAGTCGAGAGAAAGAAGTATGTGGGTATTCTAAATATTTTCAATGTTCTGATTTGTAGTAGGAGGTGGCTTCCCATTTTGCTGTCTCTGTCTTTGAATCATGGCTACAACCCAGATAATGGGGAGATGTCATGAAGTCGTGAGATTGCAAGCAGGCAGGTGAGAATATAGTCCAGAAATTGTAGGGGAACTAACCAGAGTCCACGTGATCAGTGTCAGTTCAAAGGCACAGAGAGCTGCATCCTTCAGAGATGGGAGGGTCAGAATCCATAATAATGACTAAGAGAGGAAGGCACACGCCAGGGCTGGCAGAGCTACACTCAATAACTGATGAATCGGGTGCCCTGTTTTTGCTTCCCTATTACATTTGGGTCCTCCTGGGCTATTATGCCACATTTGAAGTCATTCTGATAACCAAAGAAATGGCTGTGTCTTTGGGAGGATGGAGAATGAGGGGGGAGTTATAAAACTTTCACAAGGAATCATACTCAAATTACCCACAATTCATTTGTTTTCTAGAAAGACCTACTTAAATTAGGTTACAAAGACTAGGTTATGTGGTTCACTGTTGCTATTTACATAATCTTAAATTCGCATTTTCTCAACTTTGTTCCATACTACACTAGTCCCACAAGATACCAGTGCAATACAGTTTTACCAATACTTTCAGGAAACAGTAAATTATGTAATTGTCTCCAAGGAATTCATTGTACATTGGCCTATTAATTAATTGCTTTAAGGAATCTAACAGTCAAAAAAAAACCCCAAAAATTTACTTAATATTTTTTGAAAATGTGTCATTTCCAAAATGATTTGAAACTTTCATTTTCCTTGTTGCTCCTCTGAATAGATCCTGAAGGAAATGCTGGAAAATAGTTCTTTATATGATTGATCTTACACTTGACTATTTCCTTCACGTTCCTGCCTATATTGTTTAGCTGATCGATTTGCTTGGCATGTGCACTTTTACAGTCATTCACTAAAGTTCATAGCTGAGTGTCACCCCTAACAAATACTGCTATCACCAGTAGTTAAACCTGCCAAATCTACACCAAAACAAATGTGTGGAAGTACAATAGAAAGGCTAGTTCTGCGATCACTTAGGAATCAGAGGTGAAAATCAGTAGCAGCAACAAAATTGTTGGTACCTTTCCAATTATTTTCCAAAAGATAATGTTGCCTGATTCACTAATATTTGATTGAAGGCCCTCAAAACCATTTACCTAGAAAGCAAATCCTTCCGCTGCAGTGGACTTCCTCTATACATGTGTCTGTGTGTGAGCATGTGTGTTCATTTCCTTTATTTACAAGCCTGAATTACTTATTTATTATGTAAGCTCCTTTTTCACATGCCGTAAAATTAATGTGATAATTTGTGATATTTAAAAAGGAGAGTTGGGGCAAGCATAACCCTATTTACATAACTTCTAGTAGTGTCTATGTTATATCAAAAATAAAATCTATGGCTTTGCAAAATTTAGTGGACAAATCTCACTCTTTGAAAACAAAAACAACTGGGTCAATTGCTAATGACTCTGATTAATTAGGTTTAGAGGAAGACCTATTCATTTGTATTGTTAATAAATTCCAGGTAAATCTGGTATTAGTTGCTTTGAGAAGCAGGCTTGGAGAAGTATCGATCTATAATGAAAAGTACAATTCTTTGAACATCTGTAAAAAGAACATGCATTAAATGCATTGAAACACTATTGTAAATACTTCTATCAAAATGGTGCAAATTAAAGTGCTGATAAAATATAAAATTGCAATTTGAGGCTAATGCTGACGATATTTTTAAATGTCAGTTCATCGGTTTGACCTCTTCTCCCACTTCCCACTGTGCTATGTACACATGTCACTTTTTAAAAGAAGATCGTATTTCTACTTCCCATTTCCACTAATTAATATAATTACAGCTCCTACCTCATTTGTAGTTCAGTTTTCTATTGAATTTCCCTGTATTCAAGTGGAAAGCAGGAATAATTTTTTGAAGACAAGCAGCAGCATTTTTTCTACTTCTATAATTTACTATTTAGTATTAAAGAAGTTACTCGTCTTGTTAGAACTTTATTTCCTACTCTATAAAAAGGGATAACGCAACACAAGGTTATTTTAAGAATCCGACAAAACATTTCTTGTGAAAGTTCTTTTACAAAGCGGTG
Organism: Carollia perspicillata; assembly: GCA_004027735.1. Lineage (NCBI taxonomy): Eukaryota > Metazoa > Chordata > Mammalia > Chiroptera > Phyllostomidae > Carollia > Carollia perspicillata. Next base: position 11,201 of record PVKM010025946.1, on the reverse strand, counting down.
GTGTAAGAAAGTAAGTCATTACCCTGGTCATTCATTCACTCAGATCATGTGATTTAAGTATGGATTTTTTTTGTTTCAAAATAAAATTTTAAATAAAAATAAAATGAGCCCTGGCTTGTGTGGCTCAGTGGATTGAGTGCTGGCCTGTGAACCAAAGGTTATTGGTTCAATTCCCAGTCAGGGCACATGCCTGGGTTGTGAGCCAGGCCCCCAGTGGGGGGCGTGCGAGAGGCAACTGATTGATATATCTCTCACCCGTGGTATGTTTCTCTCCCTCTCTTTCTCCTTCCTTTCCCCTCTCTCTAAAAATAAATTTTAAAAATCTTTTTAAAAAAGATAAAATATCCATGTGTCTTTTATAGTTGTTCCTGTAAACCTTCACCCTTTTCCCCCATTATCCCCTTCCCTCTCCCTTCTTGTTATGGGGTGGAAACAGGGGAGGGGGGTGGGGAAGGCTCGGGTGGTGGGGAGAGGTGGGGGGAAAAGGCAGAAAACTATACCTGAACAATAATAAAAATAAAAAAATATTTTAAAAATGAATAAATAAAAGATAAAATGAAAGTAAAATTAAATAAAAAATTAAGAACAATAAACCCTACTTCTGCTATTGCACAAAAACAAATTAATTCACTAAAGAGATAGTTTATTGCATTTGTTAATGATTCACACAAAACAAAACATGCAGTTTCAATTTCACTACTTCCCTATATACAGGGGTGGGCAAAAGTAGGTTTACAGGTGTTTGCATGGAACATAGTACGATAATTTAGAAATAATGCAGGAATAAACTCTTTCACACACTCCAACCGCAAATCTACTTTAGCCTGCTAAAAAGGAGACCTTTAGTCCACTGTTTAAGAACAAAATGTAATGCATTTTTGTCTGCAGTTTCAAAGCTATGCCAAACTATGTACTTAATACAAGAGGGATATTCCTAGAAGCCCCCTGGCACGCAGTGCGCGGAAGTCATCCTGGGGCTCCTCGGTGCGACTGCCTCACGTGGTCGTCAGAACACTGTCATGGAGTATGTCCAGGTCGGAGCTGAAGTTAGGATGCAGACTGGGAATAATGTGCACACCGCAGTTTTCTGAAGAGCATCTGGCCTGAGAGTCAACGCGGCACTTCATTTTCACTGTAGAAGCTCTTTAAATTAAAGTCCCATTTGTAAGTGTTTGAGTATGGCAGGCAGGGACTCCTGGGTATGTTTCAGTCTTTCATTAATACACGCCTCTTGTGTGTTCCAAGTGTGATGTGGACTGAATATGTCTCTTCGGCCATTCAAAGTGCTAATTAATGATCCAATAAAGCAAAGCCTAGGGTCTCTTAATGGCAGCCGAACACAACTCTTTAATTTAAAAAATAAAATATTAATTTTTCCTTCCAGTAGCTCTTAAGCATATGCACAAAATAAGTACCAAAAGGTTAAAAACAGCAAAATTCTTTAACCATATTTTTACATACAAAATAACTCCCCGCCTGTCTTTCCCAGCTTTAGATTTCAATATTTTCAGCTCAGTTTTGCATGGGGGTGGAGGGCAGAACTTGGGGGCTGGCAGTGGAGGAGTTGCAAAGCTTTTCTATTAAAATATTTCTGAATGTAAAAAGTCAACCTTACCATGCCTTCTCTCTCGGCCTATTATTTTCTTTTTGAACTGCCTTCTTCTCTGCCAATTTGCCAAAGGCAGGAGGGGCGGGGTGGGGGGAGAGAGAGGGGAAGGTTTGGCTCTGAAGGTTGTGATCTGCCATGTGGTTCAGAGCAGCGGTGACTCTGCCAAGCTCCGAGACCGTCCACAGTGAATCAGAGCTCAGCAACGCGCTGTCCCTCTCGGCTCACCCCAGCACCATTCTGACATCTGGGAGAGGAGCCAGACGGCCCTCATGTCAACATGGCTTGTCGGGTCTGGGATTGAGATTTCTTCTCCTTTCCTTCAGTCAGCCTGAGTGGAGGCTCACAGGCACACAGCACATCTCCAGGAAAATTTCAATCTAATGGACAGATTTTTCTTGCACCTTTGTCCTGCTAACCTTGCCTCTTTTAGGAGCTCAAGCTGGCAGAGACTTGTTATCTGAATGTATGCTCTGCAATCACTGAACTGTTCTCATGAGATAATTTTAGCACAGCAAGAAGCATAACAATTAACAAGAATTACCAAGCCAAGTTCAAATAAGAAAAAGAATTCATCTCTCCTTTTTTAAAAAAAAAAAGTTCACCAAGCCCCTTTTTGATGGCTAACAGCAGCTAGAAGCAAAGAGCTTGCCTCAGCTAAATAAAACATTGGCTTAAGCAACAGATGTCAAGAAATTCTTCTAAATGACTTGCTATGATAGCTGCTTGGTGAGCACCGGGGTAAGAGTTAATGTCATGGCTGTAAAGGACACATTGGCATGACAATGGCGCTATGGGAGAACATGGCCCATGCCTGAGTGGGAATAATGCTGATAGCAAAGCTGCTTCCTCTTTCTGACGACAAACTCGCTGGTCAGAGATGAGCTGGCCCTTAAAACAGTGCAGTGCCTTTTAAAAATGCTGAAATCCATGAAAAGAACCAATGTTTAGATCACAAGTCAGTATACACATACCTATGACCAGGTGTTGAGTGTGAGTGTGTGTTGTATGTAAACCCAAATAAAGGGTTTCATAAAAATAATACTTAAGTTTACTACCAGTGATATACTCTGCTTTATTCTGTTCTTTTTTTAACTAAAAAGATGGTTTTTAAATTGATTCCATAACCCTCTAATGGGCCACAGTTACACAATTTTAAAAACACTTTTTATCTATTTCCATTTGCCAAATTCTATGGCCGTAATGAATCATTTAAACTAACATCTCAATACTTACAGTATTAAAACGATTCATCGGCACATAATTCTAATAAACAAAGGGTTATAATTTCATAATTATTTATGCTCTCAGTCACAATTACCAAAAATTAAATGACCCATTGAGAATTATTTTGTGTTTCTAAATACTTTTTACAGATGATTTTAACTAGTTTTAGACCATCTGATTTGAAAGAAGGGAGGAAAGAATACTGTCGTGTATTTATTTCCTACTATGTTTCGATTGGTTTACTATGATTTTCACATTAATTAGTTCACTTACTCTCCAGGACAACCCAGTCGTAGAAAAGCATCATTGCCCCTTCACTGGAAGGCAGTCAGCGACACTCAGCTGCACAGCCTAAACCAGTAGCTTATCAAGTAGAAGACTGAGGACTAGCCCCTGTCATCTAAGTCCAGGGCTCGCTCTGGATACCACGATAATACTCCCTGCCTCCTGCTATGGCTTCTGATCAGTTATATGTAAATAAGCACATAAATAGTTCTCTGTGTGAATGCTTATATTTTTGGTTCAGAGGTCATGGCTTAACCCATGCCCATTGCTCCAAGGCAGAAAACGTACCCGAGGAAGGAGCCTTTACAGTGAGGAGTGTGAAGTACCCCACCAGGAAGAGCCACAGCCTCCCTGAGGCCACGTGGGATGCAAGATTTAGAATGCATGCTAAAGTAAGATTGCTTGGATTCAAATCCTGATACAACAGAGGACTAGGCAATGGCTTATTATACATCAGCTCTGCAGTGTGCAAATGACAGTATAACGGTCACCACCACCAAGTGTTACCACAACACCCAGTACAGAGCAAGCAAGCAATTCATATTATTAGAAATAGTTCCAGTGCTGAGGTGTGGTCATATGGCATTAAAATTTCATGAGATAAAGATATACAAGAATGGAATCATTTAACTTCCGTTCATAATGGGTGTGGGCCATTACTTTGATATTATGTCATCAGCTCCCTGTACAAAGTACAAATCCATTCTTTCAGAGACATATCCTTTGGGACAGCCAGGGAATTTGTTCAGGTGGGGACAACGCATGAAAGGGACACAAGAAAGAACTGTGTCAAGGAACACTGTGAAAGCTGTGTCAACTTCGATCTAACTCAAACCAACAACAACTGTAAACTCTGAAATGTGTCCACAGTGGCAGGTGGCTGAGGTTCCAAAAGCAAAATCAAAGAAACAAACACAACATTATTTCTGAAGAAAAAAAACAACAATAGAAAGACCTGGATGTCGTACGGATTTACTCCTGCTAACATCTGGTTTGCATTTAGATAAAACCATAAAAAACTGCTTTCTTATTATTCATGGTCTTGAGATTTTTTTATTCATTGACCAGGGGAGCAAAATCTTCCCACGTGATTGCAACCTAAGAGATTGCAAAGATAAGAAAGCGTGCCAGAGAGACTGGTTTCTGCATTAGACCTACAGCTACGTAGTTCATGCGAGACTTGAATAAGAAACACATAACATAAAAAGTTCATGTGATTTTTAAAAATTAAAAGGCAAAGAAAAACTTCACACTGTAGTGAAGAGCTCAAGATACCCCAGGCCACTTTATCTTGTAAAGGTACTATGGAAACAAATGAGATAATAACTTGAAATATGTAAAGTGTGTATACTTCACATAAAGGTAAAAAGAGTAAAGCAAAGTACAACTTCTGACTCAGATAGCCAATAATCCGCTATACCATTTCTAAACCAATAGAAACAAAAAGGATTTGTGTATATTTGAAAAATACATAAGTAGAAAACATTTCATAATCTGTCCTCTCTCTCAAAATTCTCTTGGCCAAAGGCTTGTCATATGATTCACTTAAATTCTTATCCCTCGGTGCAAGACACGGCGGCTTTATTTTTATATCTATTAACAGAAGAGGTTGAGCATAACCTGACCTCTGCACAAAAGTAGCCACACGAGAGATTAAATGATAGGAAGTAGAATCAATGAAGATACTGTAAGAGGGAAGTGAAGTACTGTGAATTAATCAAGACTGCTGGGAGGGGGTGATCTCTCAGACTCCTAGAAATTTCCTGTTTTCTTTTAACATGAGTTTGAGTGACATAGGTTTATTATTTTAAACTTCTGACCCTTAAGGTTTGGGTGCTTGTTTGTTACATTGAAAGAATATGCAATGACAGGCGAGGTAAGCGAGATATGTAAACAGCTACTTAACTGAGCTAGGCCCACCTCTTGTAAAGCCAAAACAAATGCCATTCAGTTTTAGGCTCCTAAGTTTATAAATATTGTGTCTTTATTTCTCTGCAAATAATGTCAAGGTGTACATGTCTGAATAATTTTCTCATAGAACCACCTTTGTTTGTTTTGGTAATTTTTTTAACTGAAGTTCATTAGTTTTTTAAAACAATATAAAAATGTTACTAGTGTCATCCCTAAGGCATTTACTAATGATAAAGTGCCCATTTCTTTTACTTTCAAAGAAATGTGACGACTCTGTTATGTTACAAAGGATAGAAAATTGTAAAACGACCTTAATTTTTAAGAGGTAGAAAACTGAAAAGCTATGATTGGAGCTTTCATTTTACAATAAATAGAGAACATGGTGAGGGAGTTGTGGTCACAACCTCCACATTTTCCTATATTTCTTTTCCTTGGACTATTACAAAAAAGACCTTTTTAAATATTGATGGCAGATAGCAATGCTTTTGGTAGCAATAATAATCATTTTTGTATTTTATACTCAATCAAACACTATTGAAAATATAATCGAGCTAAATTGTGCTTAAGCTCCCATCATGCTGCCATCCCTACAAGAACCTATTATCTGCAGTAATTTATTCAAGAAATATTTTCTGAGGACCTACGGTGTCCCAAGCATCAAGCTGAATCCTTTGTGTTATGTATATGAGTACAGAAGGCATCATAATTAGGACAGAATCTATACTATAGCCAGGCCTCAATTATTATAGCTTCTACCTGCACACATTTCATAACCCAGAGAGATGATGCACACACTAAAATGAAGCTACGTGCATCAAGATATGAACAGCACTGAAACATTATTGAAGTATTACACATGTGGAATAAAGTGTTAAGTTACCGAAACATCATGTCTCCATTCCTGGGGAAATTTGCTTGTCATACCCTTCAGATTATCCGACACACTTGAAATCACTACTTTTTCAAAAGCCTTCCCTTCTAACGCAGAGAGCCCAGAGAGCTGAGATAATCTCCCTAATGCTTACCTCCCTATTTACTCTGCACCCCGTGATGGGTGCTTATTCTTTTCCCTGACACTGAACGCAAATATTTGCAGAAACTGCAGCTACGTGTCAACCGAGCTGTCAATCCAGTGAACCTCCTCGGAGTTCTTCCGATGGGAACGTAACCCAGAGTACCAGGACCAAGACGCCAGCTGGGGTGTCCCCGGCAGCTCTGCTGTCAGCGTGCCACCTGCTTTCCTGCGGGTCGCAGCTTTCCTTGTGCTTTGAGCTGCTCACCTAGCAGGAGAGCCACTCCATCACCATCAGCGGCAGATGAAACCCATTGCAACGTTCACTCTACTTTTAGGGGCAGATGCAGAGCTCTTAATCTTGTCTTTCACGTGTCAGTTTTCGAACACACAATTTGGATGTTATGTATCCTTTTCCTAAACATCTTGGCTAAATCATCCTTCTCTGCCTTAGTTGAGGAATTCCTAAAAAGCAGGAATTTGTTGCAAGGACTGCAGATGATTAATATGGAGAAAAAAAATTTAACCTGCTTTTGTTTATCAATAAGGAATATGGAGGAGAAAGTATGTTCTTAATATTAATGTTTTCTTATTTTTCCTTTTTCTTTGAACTACTAAAAATAAATTACTCAATGTCAGTGAAAATACCACAATTATTATAGCGATAATGTTCATTTTAACTTTAACACAGCATTTAATCCAATACTGTACACAAATAATTATTCTCTAAATGATATAATAAATGAACCAAGTAATCCAGAATTGGAGGATCTAGAGTTTATACTTCTGTATCAAAGGTAGATTTTGGAGGGAGAAGATGAATGTGAATTTTTTCTTGAGACAAATATTGCAAATTGTGTTTTTTTAAATATGATAATTTATGTGAGCCTGCCTGGAAAATGTAGCCTATTATTACATTAAGAAATTATAATTATTATTAAATAGCATAGCTGAACTTATTAGAGTAATACTTTGATACTTAAGGTGAACCTGAAGTTTATGGATCATAGGTAATAAATAGAAAGAGCAAATACCAATTTTATGAATTTCTACACCATGGGGAAAAAATTAGCAGTTAACTTAAGCTTTCTTATCTTTGGAAGAAGATCAAAATCAAATCACGATCTACCAGTAAAAAAAAAAGACAAAATAAAAGCAGACTAAAGAATAAAACCTAAAGCATACAAAAAAATGAATTAAAAAAAAACTAAGAAATAAAAGATGGCCTGGTTTAATCTAGTCAAAAGAAAGACATTTATTTCTCTTCCAGCTGATATACTACGATGGAAATAAATGAAGAAGATGTGGCACATACATACAATGGAATATTACTCAGCCATGAAAAAAGACTGAAATCTTATCTTTTGCAACAACCACAATGGACCTAGAACATATTATGCTAAGTGAAATAAGTCAGAGGAAGACAAGCACTATATGATTTCATTTATATGTGGAATCAAGAAAAAAATAAGTGAACAAACAAAACAGAAGCAAACTCATAGGTACAGAGCACAGACTCATGGTTGCCAGAGGGAAGGGGACTGGGAGGGTAGGTGAGAAAGGTGAAGGGATTGAGAAGTACACACTGATAGTTACAAAATAGTTACTGGGATGCGAAGTACAGCATAGGGAACCCAGTCCATAATATTATAATAACTACAAGTGGTGTCAGATGCATCCTAGGCGCTTACCAGGGAGGTCACATTATAAGTTATTTAAATATCCAACCACCATGCTGTACATTGGAAACTAATGTTGAATGCCAACTGTCACTGAATTAAAAAAATAAAATAAGAGGATGGTCTAACTCCACAAATACAGAGACCAGAAATGTGCTAGTATCAAAGACCATGCAACGCATTTCTGAAAGACAGCATGTGAAAAGGCGGTGCCTGGTGGAGTAGGCAGAGAGAGCCTGGAGCTGGAGTGGGTGCAGAAGGGGCTTCAGCCAAGGAGGATGCAGAGGGAAGAGGAGAGAGTGCAAGGCAAGCACCTCACTGACCAGGTATACTCGCAACATGCAGCACGCCAGACATTAAAGACGGGAACACTGCCTTTGCTGTAACTAGGATGCCCGGGAAGAGCTAAGCACGACCATACACCTACACGGGCAATAGTGGGAAGGGAACGCGAGGGGGCGAAGCATTCTTTCTCTACCACCCAGACAGTAATCAATAAATCCTGTCTGGAGTGGACACGCCAGGAAGTAGCAGCGAAGTGCGTACTGAAAGTCGTCATGCACAAGTTGGTAGGAAAGAAGTGAATTCACAAGCCAAATATACCAGAGAATTGCCTCTAACTTATATTCAAAATACGGCTTGGAGACAAAAATGTTACGCCCTTCCAAAATTCTCACAATGGAAAAAACTATGTTAAATGACTTTTAGTTTGGATTATCTAGAAAAAAAACCTTTCATTTTCTGCTTCACTTCGATACTTTGGAAATACTGTTTAAGATCAGACCATATTGAGCAGCCAGACCGTTATTGTTTCTAATGATGCTACTAAAGTGTATTTTGAATAAATGCACAGTTCTACGGTGATAATCTAAAAACATTAAAATACTCTCTGAGATATTGACTTTTCTTATTAACCATTTACAAATTAATTATTCATAAGTTCACTTAAAAGTAAGATTTCAACCTGTGCTATATTACTGAATAACTATTTAAAAGTTACTGCCCACCACATAAGACAGGATTGCCTTTTATTTCCCCAAATGTATTGCCTTAAATATTTACATGTTATTTCTGTTGAAACATCCTGAAATTTAATAAACAAGGTCATGCTTCTACAACCTTTATTCTTCATAATTTCTTCAACATCAGTAACATTTTACTCCAGGGATTTTGCTTTCCAAGATATAACAAATTTAAAAAACTGATTTCTCTTAAAGAATAGGTACCACTATTTTGACAAGGAACTCCACAAGGTAAAATAAAGTTAAGACAATCCTGGTTTCCCCATCAGAGCTGATGCAGGAAGACCATCACCAAAAATGCAGATGAAACCATCCAAATGGGTTACGTGGGAAAAGATACTTTCTCTTTCTAATATTTTTCTACTGCCTAAGAAATGCATTGACATTGAGTAACTGTTGTGTCCTCCCAAAATTCATGTGTGGAAGCTCCGATCTCCAAAGTGGTGGTATTTGGAGGGTAACTAGAGGAGTTAGATTAGGTCAGGAGGGTGCGACCCTCTGGTAGAGTTAATTCCCTTACAAAAAGAAGAACAGACAGATCTCCTTTTCTCTTAGCCATATGAGAATTCAGCAAAACAGTAGCCATCTGTGACCCAGGAAGAATGCCCTCTCTAGACATTAAATCTGCTACCCCGTCATCCTGGACCTCACAGCCTCCAAACTGTGTGAAATAAATGTTTCTCCTTTAAGCCACCCATACCACCAGTCTATGGCATTTTGAAGGTTGGAGTTAGTATTAAAAGATGCAGAAGGCTGAGAGTGAAGGTTTAGAAGGTGAGACCAATGGTTTCGAACATCTTAAGTCTCAGGTATCTACACACAACAAACAGAAGATGGGAAGTCGGCAGCTGAATGTACAAGCGTGGGATTTATGCAAAGAAGACTGAGCTAGTGCAACAAATGCATTTTTCAATAGCATACTGATGCGTGTAAAGGTGTAAGACTGAAGATCACCAAGATTGCTAGGCACGTAAGTCCGTGGTTTTCACCTGGAGTAAACTGTACCTGCCAGAGGACATTCGACAATATCTGGAGACGTTTTTGGTTGTAGCAATGGAGAGGTGAGGTGCTGGTGGCATCTAGTAGCCAGAAGTCCGGGATGCTGTTAATTATGCTAAAAAGCACAGGACAACCACACACGATAAAGAATACTCTGAATGAAAACATTGGCAGTGCCATGATTGTGGACCCTGGTGTCGACGGAGTAAAGAACAAAGGATTCAACCCATGAGCATGTCAATATTAAGAGCGTGAGGAGAAAAGGAGGAGCTAACAAAGGAGCCACAGATGTGACAGCCAGAGAGCTAGGACGTGGTGCCTGCAAAGCCACGTGAAGAAGTGCGCGGAGCCACGGGGAGAAATAACACACGTCCAAGGCTGCTGGTGAGTCAATGGTGAAGAGGCCTGAGAAACGACCGTTGGCGTTAGCAGCGTGCGGGGTCCTGGTGGCATCAGAGGAAGCAGGAGGGGCAGAGCGGTGGAAGGGGAAGGTGCTCCTTCGTGACCAGTGACATTCAACACATTTTCTGATTTGGTTATTGCTAATGCGTGAGTATCAATTTAAACTAAAAATCACATACAGCTATAACCATGGCATGATTATTAACCACTCTCTGACCTCTTAGGCAAATAAGTTATTACTACTATTACCATTACTATTATTATCCAAGTAATACTGTTTATAAATATCACATATTACACATAAGTCATATATTATTTAATAAACCAGCGTATTATCCAAATAAACTGGTAAATGTTTAACAACTAGCTCTCTTAGATATGGAGGGCACTCTAAATTAAATCAATAGCTAATTACTGTAAAAGCTCCCTTTTTGGCCATTTTAAGCTAATGGTTTAAAGCAAATCAGCTCTCAAAATTCATGAAGGTTTAACACCCACCTCTCTCCAAGAGAGCATGAGCCGGCGCCTGCGCATTACCTCCATTCGGTTCCTGGAGTCTCCTCCCTCCAGTCCAGACCAGAACACTCACCAGCTCGGGGCCCACGCTCCCTCGATCCTGACCTGATTGGTGATGTTCAGAAAGCTCTGAGTCATCCTCTCCGCAAGTTCTTAATGATCTTCTGCTTTGCTCAACAAACCTAACTTCCGGTATACTTCTAATGGCATAATTATTTTGTACTTAACTTCTAAATTCAAAAAAAAAAAAAAAGCGGGGGGTGGGGAGAAACACTGGTATGCAGAACACAATATTTCAGACAGCGTTATCTCAGATTATTTTGTCATTAGTGCAGCCATTCGTTGCAGGAAGTGTGCTGAGAAGAAAGGAAAAGCTACTTAAAATATACTAATGATTTCATAAACTAGGCCTATGCAAGTGTTACAGGTGCTAGAGAGGTGGGTTTCCTGTCTTGGCAATGAAAGCTGTCATTGGTTTTGAAAAAGCACCTGCCAAAAATGACTACTGCATCTGGGAAAGACTTGATGATGCTGAGAAGAAC
>PVKM010025945.1:0-19629 GCA_004027735.1 Carollia perspicillata | reverse complement strand
AGCCCCACACCAGGCTCCCTAGCCCTGGGTTCCAGAGCCAGGAAAATAAGTCCCCACAACTTCTGGCTGCAAAAAGCAGTGGGGATTGAGTTGGTGGAAGAAACTTCTGGAGTCCCAAGCAATTCTTCTTAAAGAACCCACACATGGACTCACCTACTCATGCTTACTCCCTCTGGGCTCTGGCAACAGGTTGGCGGCTTGAGGGGCTCCAGTGGCATACTGGGAGAGACTGAGGTGTCTAGCATCAAGGTGAACAGAGGCCATTGTCCCTTTTCTGGGCCCTCCTCCCACAGAGCCTACGCACTTGTGCCATAGCTACGATTCTATCAACCTGGCTAACACTGATCAGTCTTAGAGATCCCCAGAGACTCTGTCCCACCCAACTTACGGGGCCCACCCGAGCTGTTTTTCCATATGAATGGTCTTGGCTCATGCTTTACAATGTCCTAAATCTCTCAAACAAGGAGCAGCTGGCCTTGTGAGCCCCCGGCCTGGAACTAGCAGCCTAGATTCACAGCTTGGCTTTACCTGGAAATCTCCAAGCCCAGCACAAGTAGCAGCCATCTCAGATTGCTCTATAACTCAGACAGAGTGGGCAAAACACAGGTGGGGGCTGATCTTGGCCTGTACCACCTGGTAAACTCCAGGGGCCAGCACACCCAGTGGACAGCTACAGACCATGTTGGAGCACCACTACCCTGCCCCTGCACAGCTGATCCTCTGTGGAGGAGGGAGGTTGGTGGTAAGTGGTCACAGCCAATCCTTGCAGCTGGCTGGCCTGGGTAAATCCCTTCCATTGATCTGCCAATAGCAACCAAGGCTCGAGTACCCAGCTTGGGTGATAGGGGAGGCTGTGCCACTGGACCCTACATTAGGCTATGTTACCAACACACAGAGTCAGAACAGCTCTCCCTAATACATAGAAACAAACACAGGGAGGCTGCCAAAATGAGGAGACAAAGAAACGTGACCCAAATGAAGAACAGATCAAAACTCCAGAAAAAGAGCTAAGCAAAATGGAGACAAGCTATCAGATGTAGACTTCAAAACACTGGTTACAAGGATGCTCAAGGAACTTAGTGAGGACCCCAACAGCATAAAAAAGACCCAGTCAGAAACAAAGGATATACTAACTGAACTAAAGAACAATTTACAGGGAAACAACAGTAGAACAGATGAAGCCGAGAATCAAATCAATGATTTGGAACATAAGGAAGCAAAAAACAACCAGTCAGAATGACATGAAGAAAAGAGAGTCCCCCAAAATGAGGCTGGTGTAAGCAGCGTGTGGGATGACTTTAAGCAATCCATCATGCGCTTCATCGTGGTTCCAAAGAAGAAGAGAAAGAACAAGAAATTGGCAATCTATTTGAAAAAATAATGAAAGAAAACGTCCTTAATTTGATGCAGGAAATAGACATTCAAGTCCAGGAAGCACAGAGAGTACCAAACAAGATGGATGCAAAGAGGCCCACTGCAAGACACATCATAATTAAAATGCGAAGTTTAAAGATAAAGAGATGGGAAGGTGGATGTGAGAGAATGGGTGATAGGTAAGGGAATTAAGAAGTACAAATAGATAATTACAGGATAGCCATGGGAAAGTTAACTACAATATAGGAAAGGAAGGAGCCAAAGAACTTACACTCATGACCTCTGGACATGACCAAGGTTTACCTGAGGGAGCGAGGGGTGCAGGTGAGGGGGCAGAGGGGGAAATTCAGGACAACTGTAAGAGCATAATCAATAAAATATAATTAAAAATGGAAGGCCAAAATCACTTAAAAAAAGAAAATATGTGATAAACCAAGAGGCATATAAAGAGATATTCAACATATAATATTCATCAGGGAAACACAAGTAAAACCACAGTGAGAGAGATCCAACCATAGGCTATGGACAAGAAACCTACCTTAAATATGATAATATAGGCAGGCCAAAAGTAGAAGGGTGGTAAAAGATGTACCACTGAAAATATGTTAATGTCAGACAAAGTAGACTTTAGAACAAGGACAATTACAAGGAATAAAGGTGTACACTGCATGATACAAGACAACTCACCAAGAAGATGCTATAGTCCTAAATGTGTGTTCACCTGACATCCAGGGCTTCAAAATACGTGAAGTAAATATTGATAGAATCAAAAGGAGAAATGGGCAGAGCCACAGTGATAGTTGGAAACTTCAACACTTGTGTCTCAGTAATCTACGCAACAGTCAGACAGAAATTTAGTAAGCATATGAAAGTACTAAATAATACCATCAACAAAGTGGCTCTGACACTCGTACAACACTTCACCCCAAAATAGTAAAATACACGTCTCTTAAGTGCATATGGAAGAGTCCGCAAGAGGGGTGATTCTGAACAATTAAAAGGATTCAAGTCATGCAATGTGTGGTCTTGGATCCTATGGAATTAAACTAGAAATCAGGAACAGAAAGATAACTGGAAAAATTCTTAAATATTTGGAAATGAAACAACAGATTTCTAAATAATCAGAGGTTTAAAAGGAAATTTTAAGGGAAATTAGAAAAGATTTTGAACTGAGCAAAACATGAAAATGTAGCATGTAATCTGTGGGATGTTGGCTGAAGCTGTGCTGATGGCACTGAGACAGTTCCCGAATGAATGGCTGGACTCTCCTGAGGAGGTGATGCTTGAGTCGAGATCTGAGGGGTGAACAGGCCTTAACAAGGCACAACGAAAGGGAAGCGTGCACCTGGCCAAAAGGAGAGTCACAGTGGGAAAGGACTTGGGAAGCGGGTGGCCACTGTGGCTGAGTGGAGAGTGAGGGGAAGTACAGATTGGGGTGAAATGGGAGATGGCAAGAAGAAGTATCATGTAAAACATGGTAGGCTGCAGGGTAGGAGTTTTGTCTTTATGCTAAAACAGGAGAATTACTAGAAGTGAGACGATTTAGATGTATGTTTTGGGAAGCTGTCTGGCTCCTCTCCAGCTGGATTTGAGGGGCTGCAGGGACATGAGTAGACCATTTGGGGGCTCTGGCACGGTGTGGTGGTGAATGGGCAGGAAGTGTCACCTTCAGGAAAACAGAACCAGAGCCAGCCTGCCTGGGATCAGCCTTGTCTCCACTGGCTGCTAAGTGTGAAATGCTGACCGAAGTTCTTGGCCTAGCTCTCGTTTTCTTCATCTGGCACACACCTAGGGTCAGCGTGAATATGATTTACTGAGTCAGCATGGTAGGTGTGTGAGAGATGATGATGGTGACTCTAGGGAAGTGGAGGTAGAGATGAGAGCGGTAAAACCAACACTATTTGGTGATGGATCGAATATGGCAGGGGAGGGAGAGTGGGGTCCCTGTGGTGGTGCATTCAGTCAGGTCGGGAACACTGAAGGCAGGTCAGGTCTGGCGGAGTCTGTGGGTTTTGCTTGCTTACCCTGAGTATACTTCCAACTGGTGGCACGAGGAAAGTGCCGTCCTTTCTTTCACCTGAACTGGGAGTAAATAAATGAACTTGTGTTACATGGACCCTGCCTCACTTCCACACTCTGCACAGGCCTTACCGCTGCCATAAATGAGCCAGTAGGTGTCGTCAGTGACCAAGGAAAGATGTAACTGCCTTCTCGTCCTTGGGTGTGGCTCCAGACTTTTCACTATACCTTCCCCTGTTCTCCTCTATGAGAACCTAAAATGAAGATTAGAATTTTATTCAGAATAATAGAAATTATTTTACACAGAAATAGTAGAATGTATGAAATTAATTTATGTCAACTTTCCCAATTGAGAAGTTAGAACAAATGCTGATGCTATTGACTTAAAAGAGTACTTTAGTAAATCGAAGCCTAGTTACAAATAAAAAGCATTTTTGTGAAACCAATTAACAAGACACCGCTTGCTTCTAACAATGGCTGAGTAATCTTCTCTCAGAGCAACTCGCTCCGTGGTTACAACTGTAAATTCTGGGCGACATACAAAAAGCAACTGTCTGAAGTCACCAAAAAGCATCTAAAAGAAGGCAGATGCTACAGAGGAGTCTGCAGTCGTTCGTCTGCTGGGATTTTCTCTCTTTAACTCCTCGCTTTTTTATTCATCTGTGTCTTTTTCCTGCCTCGATGCGTGTTTCTTGGGCATGTTTTCCCAGTCTCTTCTGAATTATCTGTGGTGCTGTGGAGCGGGTCTCTCTGTGCAGCGTTTTAGTGGTTGCTGCGGGGGTTAGCTGTACACACAGGTGACTCAGCACAGTCTCCCAGTGTCTCCATTCCAGTGTGAGTCATGAATGGCATCTCACCTGCCTTTAATCGTCGTTGCTCTGTCCCCTTTCTACGGTCGTCGCTGTAACCACTTCCCTTCCATACATTGAGAACCACGCCACACAGTTTTATAAGTTTTGCTTCAACGACCAAGCATAACTTAGAAACCTCAAGAGAAAATCTGTTGCACTCTTAATTTTACTTTCTGTTGCTCTTCCTTCCTTCCTAATAAACAAAGATTCCTTCTGTTATCGAGTCTTTCCTGCTTAGAGAACTTCCTTTAACCATCGTTTTGGATAGGCCTCTGGCCGCTGACTCTCTTAGTTAGAATGTTTCTGCTTACCCCTCATCTCTGAAGGATGTTTTCACTGGAGATGGGATTCTGGGTTGGCGATTCTCTTCTTTGGCATTTGACAGATATTGTGCGATTTTCTTCTGGTCTCTGTGATTTTTGACAAGAATCCCCTGTCATTAGAGTTGCTTCCCTCATCAGTTAATTGAGCCGGCTTTTCTCTCTTGCTGCTTTTGAGATATTTGTGGTTAGTTTTCAAAAGTTTGTGGTGAATAAACCATGGCACAAATTTCTCGGGTTTATCTTGTTTGGGCTTTATTCATCTTCTTAAATCTGTAGTTTGTATGTTTGGACAGATTTGGGGATTTTTCAGCCATTATTTTCTCTGATACTTTTCAGCTTCAACCTTTCCCTTCTTCTGGGACATTATAGCAAATAAAACGCAGTCACACACTGAAAACTAGGTAATAATCAGAAGGAGTTTGTATTCCAGGAGTCCAGTTTGCAAATATATGTTATTTTTGGGATAGTTTGAATAAATTCATATTTATTAGGTGTTGAGGGAAATGGGGACTTTCTGATGTGGAAAAACCACTCGGCTGCCCATAAGATACCCCTAAATGCCTACCACTAGGGACTTACAGGGCAGTGAATTAGACTTAACCTAAGATGATATGTTTGGGATGATTTCTAATTAGTTTTAATGCTTAGTTTTAGAAGCGCTATACTAAAATATTTGTATTGAAAATAATAATTGTCACCTGTTTCTTTGAAGATGTCAATTTTGGCCATAACTTTACAGATTTGAACTCTTCTTTACAGTTTTGGCTCCTTCTGTGTTTCATTGTTTTATGTATATTGTGGGATTAACTTCTGCAGTAGCATTTTGTGTGAGATAAATTGCAGGAAGAGTATAATTTATGGGGCTAGAGATCTTGAAGAACACAGAAATGTGTGAGAGAGTTATTCACCCTGTCTGTGTTAGGGGCAAGGGGGTAGAGTACATGTGAAATGCTATTACAGGTCATGTTTCTTAAAAGGTCATTGGTACCTGAAATTTCACCTACTTTTCTGGTGAAAGCTACTTTTCTAGCTCAGATATTAGTCATTTCACGTAATACAATTTGTTATAAGGGCAAAGGTCAGAGTCCAAATTTATTTTATTAGTTCCTACTTTGTTTTATAAACAAGTGCTTTAAGATTTGTTTTTTGTTAATCGTTGAAAAAGTTATGTATGTACTTGATGTTAAAAGAAATGGCAGAATTCCACAAAGTAAGAGGTGAAAGATCCCCTCTGCCCCTGCTCCACACAGCATAGCCACTGGTAAGTGTTCAGGGTGTGGAAGTGGTGATGTTTCAGAGAGCTTTCTACATGCTTTCAAATGGCAAACTCTCATTTCAGGTTCTAAGCAACATTCATACAGTCAGAGCCACATGGCAACCTAAAAAGCCCAAAACATGGACCTTTTCTCCCCAGGTGAGTCATCTGCCGAGTGAATAGAATGGAACATGAATTTCTTTTCCCTGTTAAGTGTTAATTTCTAAGGTGAGGTTGTCAGAGTATTTATGAAATGACATAGTTATATTTAGCACAGAATATACGGTATTTTTCAGACCATACAATGCATATAGGTTTCAGAGAAGCAAAATAGGAAAAATGTTTTTGAAGCAAAAAATGTGGTAAAATATTTAATAACATAAATAACATAATATTTCACCAATGTAAATGTAAATAAAACCCAACTGCAGCATTAATGACCATTATTCTTCCCAAATTTGGCAGGGGGGAAGTGTGTCTTATAGTCAGAAAATACGGTATGTAGTCACTTTGAATTATTAGGTTATTTAATGTTCTTTGAAATTTTGAGAAAAATTACTTAAATTTCTGACTCAGCAAAGTTATAATTCTTAGGAATTGTCTCATTCAGTGGATTTCAGGGTTTCTTTCTGAAAAATGCCCTCTGATGAAAAATGAAAACAAGATAACATTTAGGAAACGTTTTTAAAAAATGAAGTCTCCCACTGTGTTAATGAGAGCTGTGCTTTCTGCAGATAAAATCAAGGATGACACCTAGGGGACTGGGATGTCACACCCAGAGATGGTCCAGACTGGGACAAACAGTCCCAGAGTGAGGCTGGGTGGCTCCAGACCACTGAGTCAACGCACGGGGGCCAGTGAAGACAAAGATGTCTTATGTTCTTTTTTTTACTGTAGTTTAAGTTGTGCTTATTGGTGCTTCTTGCAGTAGGAGAGACTATTCAACATGGGGAATCAGGAAAGAGGTGTCAGGAAGGGCTTGTTATGAGATTAGACCTTGTGTTAGGATTTTTAAAAAAGGCTTTATTTAGTTACTTTTATTTTTTAAAGATTTTATTTATTTTTAGAGAGAGGAAGGAAGGGAGACCTGGCCTGCAACCCAGGCATGTGCCCTGACTGGGAATTGAACCTGTGACCCTTTGGTTAGCAGGCTGGTGCTCAATCCACAGAGCCACACCAGCCAGGGCTGTGTTAGAATTTTGAGTGTCCAGTGAAGCTTTGAATTGTGTGCTCTCAGAAAGTGGAGCAATTCTATAATTTGATATTTTAATAAGCTTATCTGGGATGCAGAAGGAGCAAGTGAGCTTAAACCTCTGGTAAAGGAACAGCAGTCATTGATGTTAGCTGGGAGAGTGCCATATTTGACCATTTTTGTGTTTTTTTTTTCCGTGTGTGTCTGTTTCATCTGTGCTCAGACATGGTTATAAAGTGGTCCTGTCTCTGTCTTGCTCCACCCTAGTCATAGAGAAGTCTTTTCTGATGCTGGTGTTCTGTGAAATGGTTTCCATGCCATTGGGGAAGCCCTGGCCTAGCTGTGGGGCCAACCCAGCTCCCAGCAGACAGCGGTCAGGCCTCCTTTTCCCTTTCCTTCTCTCTAAATGTATGCACATGTATATGTAACCATATTTGGGATCATCTGTTGCATTATTGTCATGTTTAATTTCTGTAATGTCTATGTTCTTTTGATTAGTTGTCTGTAGTTTATTTTACTTTATTTTTTTCTTCCTCCAAGTTATCATCGCTTTAGTGTTTACTGCCCTGCCACACTAGTTCCTGTGTGTCACTGCACCCAAGAATGGTTATTAACTTCTCATGGTACCAAAAGATTATAAACCAAGCCCTGTCTGGGTGGTTCAGTTGGTTGGGGCATTGTCCCGCTCACCAAAAATATTGTGGTTTTGATCCATTGTTAGGGCACATACCTTGGTTGTGGGTTTGATCTCCAGCTGGGGCGTGTGCAGGAGACAGCTGGTCGATGTTTCTCACATCCATGTTTTTCTCTGTCTCTGCACCCCCTCTCTAAAATCAATAAATATATCCTAGGGCAAACACTAAAAATAAAAAAAGATCATAAAACAAGACAGAGGTTCAGTGACAGGGCACTGGGTGTAGAGGAGGCCGGGCCACCGTGCTTGTGGGCTGTGTGTCCACATACGCCTAGCACACAGCTCCTGAAATCGCGTTATCCTCTGAGCGCCCTGCTGCTTCCATTTTGGCACAACACTTCACCATTCTGATATGACGTGTGTGTGTGAAGTGTTAGGGTAGAATCTCCTAATGTTTTTCAGCCATAAAGTTGAACTTTATGGAAGGATAATAATAAGTATATATTACTTTTGTTGAATGAAATTAAGCATCTGTTGTCAGGTGGGAGGTATTCTTTCTAGGTATCGCGGGAACTTAAATGGTACTAGAGGATAAACCTATACACATATAGTAACAGTGCTTTTATTTATAGAGCTCTAACTGTGTGCATTATCTCATGTGGTCCTTGGGGTACCTCATGGGGTAGGTGCTGTCGATAACCGTCTCAATGGCAGCATGTGACAGTTATGGGATTCCAAGTGCTGTGGAAGCACAGAGGGGGGTGAACCTAATTATAGGCGCAGGAAGGTTTTGTGAAGAGGAACGAGACCTTGAAGGATGGGTGGGATTTTATAGGCAGGAAAGAACAAAAATGTGGTTGTTCTGGGAGAGGGAACAGAATGAGCAAAAGGTGGGGGGAAGGGGGATTTACAGGGCAGGCTTCAGGAGAGGTGAGCAATGTGTGTGTGAAGTCTCTAATGTTAGTTCTGTTTACAAAGAACTGTGGTTAGCATGAAGGTCTTACATATGCAGCTGATTTTTGTCACACCTCCAAGGCCCTCGGCATAGTACTTGTTTTCCTTAACCTCTCTAAGGAGAGGGTAAGTGAAGTTAAAAGTGTTTCCCTTTAAAACAAAGTTAAAGTTTTAAATTTCAAATCATTGGTGTAGATAAGTCTAGTCCATCTGCTTTTTGTTTCCTTTAAAAGACCTTTATGGTGGCGCAAAAGCATAAGCCAGGTACAGGTGAATGGGGCCGAACCCTCCCTCCCGGTTTCAATTTTTGTTGGTAACATTGGTTTTCTTATTGTTTCAGGTTACTGGCACCTTGCCATGCTTGCTTGACGGTGATTGTTTTATCAGGTCCAATTCTTCATCTCCAGATCTTGGAATATTATTTGAACTTGGAATTTCTTATATTCGCAATGTATGTCAGTTGAAAGAAAAAGCTTTCTAATGTATTACATCAGTTAAAAAAGTTTTTTAAGACTATATTTACAAGTAAAATAATTGATATTTTTTGTGTGTAAATAGAATTTTAATCTCTAAGGAATGGGAATGGTAGTGATTTAAATTTTATAAATGTGCTGCTTATGCGGTAGCATTTAATATTAAAGTGTAGAAGATGCTCATTATCACTAATCACTGGGGAAATGCAAATCAGAACCACAAACTATCACCTCACACTGTCAGAGCGGCTGTTACAAAAAAGACGAGAAGTAAGAAGTGCTGGCGAGGGTGTGGAGAAAAGGGAACCCTCATGTAGTTGTCGTTGGTGGGATCGTAAATTGCTGCAGCCTCTGTGGAAAACAATCGGAAGGTCCTCAAAAAGTTAAAAATGGAATTACCATATAACCCAGCAGTTTAACTTCTGGGTATTTAATCTGAAGAAATCCAAAACACTAATTAAAAAAGATGAATGTATCCCCATGCTTACTGCAGCATTATTTCCAATAGTCAAGATCTGGAGACGACTTAAGTATTCATCAGTAGATAGATGACTAGATAAAGAAGATGTGGTACATGCAGGGTCTGGCAGAAGTAACGCCCGCCGAGTGTGGTTGGTAGGGTAGTAATATGGGTGTAATAATTTATAGTTTTAACTTGAACATTTCACCTAAAATGCATACGGTGTGTTTGAGTAGGATATTGGTATGTTACAGAATTTCATGCTTATGATTTTGTAATAAAAGATTTTGAAATTAAAAAGGGGTGTTATTTGTGTCAGACCCCATATGTACAATGGAATGTTATTCAGCCATAAAGAAGAATTAAATCTTCTTTTGCAAAAACATAGATTGTCTTCAAGGGCATTATGCTAAGTGAAATAACACAGAAAGACAAATACCATATGATTTCACTTATATGCGGAATCTAAAAATAACAAAAAACAATCTCATGGATACAGGGGACAGATGGGTGGTTGCCAGGTGTGGTGTGTGAGAACATAAAAGGGAAAAGAAGCGATGCTACTGAGCAGCACCGGAAAGGCGTATTACTGCCTAATGATTTGTGACCAAAAGAAAGAACCCTTTCAAAGAAGCAAAACAGCCTCCGTGTTCACCGAAGTAGACAGTGGCAGCAAAGCCATAGCTCAAGTTCTAGAGGTTACCTGCCAGATAAGACGACGTATGCCACAATTCAGCAGCTAAGACCTGTAACCCTAAACATGACTAAGAGCTTAGAAGGTGAAAAAAGTAAGACAAACCAATGTATTCCCATTAAAAAGATTTTCCTGAGGCCCCACTCAGAAGTTTTCATCTGTATCTGAATAGCTGGGTGGGACGTATGGCCACCTCTAGCTGAAAAAATATCTGGAAAGGAAGTAATTTTTAGCTGGGCATATTGCCCTTCCATCCTTGAAAAAAATTTAATGTTCTCATAGTAGTGAAAAAAGGGGGGAAATATTGAGCAGGAGAAAATAAAAATAAATAAATTAGAGTGTATTTGTTTATATTTATAACTTGAGTGAACTCCAGTGCTTTGAAAAGAATGAAATACGGAAAGGATGGGACTTTACAGGAAGTAGTAGAAAGTTTTTGGTGGCATTCCACCACAGCGGTTTCTGTCTTAATGGGTCATTTATCCTTGTGCATGTGGGCTCAAACTAAGGGGTCTGGGAGAGTGGTGATTTTTAAAGGGAACTCTAGAAACTTGGGTTAACTTAACATCATATAAACTATTGAACCAGTGAGTGTGGGTCTAATATTAATTATCCTCCCCTGTAGTCTAATAGCTTGAAAGGTGTTGCATGTACACCGGCCCTTGTGGTAACCCAGAGAGCCCACTGTTCTTACACTGATGGTGTTACACCATCCTTGTGTTTCTCTAAGGCAGATTCTTCTGTATCTGTTGTGTGGGTAGGACAGGAGAGAGTGTATCCCCTGGGTGAGCCCCAGTGGCCTCTGACAGTTGACAGCTGGACAAAGTTCTGAGCAGAAAGACCCTTGAATGATTTGACTTGCTCGTTTTATCTGTCAGGGAAACAGGGCTTCGTGGTCTCATATGGTGTCAGTGTGATCTGAGCACATTTTATCAGACATCACTCAGGAGACTTGAGCAACAGCTGCCACATCGTCAGTCAGGTCTGGGGGTCTTCAAGAATGGTTTAACTGGACAGGACTTGTGCATCACCAGTGGGCTGCAGGTACAGGGACTCTGCTGTGCTTCCCTTCATGTTCTCGTGACGAGCTTTTAGTCTAAAGTGAATACTAAGTTTTTCCTTTAAAAGGACCTGGTATGTGCTTATAAATTTGACTGCTGCGGACATTGTTTCATCTGCCTTTTTTTATTTCCTAGTCAACCGGTGAAAGAGGAGAATTAAGTTGTGGCTGGGTGTTTCTTAAACTTTTCGATGCCAGTGGAATTCCTATTCCAGCAAAGTAAGTTGGCTACATATTCCTTCCAAATGAGTAATTTTGTAGAAATTCATTTTTTTAGAATCTAGATACCGCAGGTTTGTGGAATGTATCTATTAGCATTTCACGACCTTGTGGGGAGAAGGATTTAATGTCGACTTTAATGTTCCTTTAGGTAGCATGGGAAAGCAGCACACACAGTCTCACGCTAGGAAGAAGTGACACATAGCAAAGGGATTATAAAGGCTGTTTGTACCCGGTGTCTGCTGAGAACGATCTTCAGTAATTTCCTCTGGAATTAGCAATTTTCACGGCGCTGACACAGGGCCCAGTTCCCTCCAAGGAGGGAAAGCAAAGTCCGGGGTCCCCAGTCCTGTGTGACTCCGCCTCCCTTCCACAGGTGGCACAGGGAGACTGGCATGGCGGCCACGGCAGGCAGGCTTCAAACGTAGGGTGGGGCGAATTCGTTTACAGTGTGAGCGCGTGAAGCAGAATTAATTCTCGTATTATTTATTACTGTATTGTTTTATGTATGAACAACGGTAAACCTACTTTTGCCATACTCTGTGTATACATGACAGGAGATTACTATCCCTAATATAAAAAGAGCTCTCAAAAATTGAGAAAACAGTTTAAATTTTAAAGTGGGCACACACACAGAAATCCAAGCCTAGGATATAAACAGGAAATTCACACAGAGATACAGCCGGGCAGTCAGGAGGAGGAGGATGGAGACCCAGATTTGCACAAAATTCAGGGCTCTAGTTCCCCTGTGTCTTTGTAATTAAGTCTCCAAGCCGCAGTTTCCTCCCATATTAGAATGGGGGGTTGTCATAGCTCCTAACCCCAAAGGTTTAATTCAGGTCATGCTTCCTCCTCCACCTCTACTGAAGCCACAAGGTGGACAGGACAGCCTAACCACAGGACAGAGTGGAATTCCCGACTCCACTGGTTCTCCGATGTCACCCAACAGAAGGGGGTGGGGCGCTTTATCACCCCTATTCCCTACCCCCCAGAAGATGTAGAAACCCAACCTACTTATGATTTGGGGGTTTGGGGTTTTAATAATGTTCAGAGTTTTAGTTGTACTTAATTGGAGGGAGAGGTATATCTACTCAATCTTTTCTAAAGTGAAGTCACAGCTGTTTTCTTAAATGAGGTAGAGGCCTGTGTGTTGATACAGAAACATTTCCAGTGTATATTATTATATGAAAAAAGTGAGTAGCGGAATAGTATGTACGCTGTGACTCCACTTCAGTTCATGAAAAACTTCGTATGTGGTAGGTTTGTATGAATGGGTCCCAGAGGCTGCCCCCGAGGAGCAAGGAGTGGGGAGCAAGGAGTGGGGAATAAATATTTATTCACTTTTAGAGAGAGAGGAAAGGAGGGAAGAGAGGGAGAGAAACATCAGTGTGCAAAAGAAACATCGATTGGTTGCCTCTCGCAGGGCCCCAACTGGGCACATGGCCTGAAACCCAAGCATGTGCCCTGCCTGGGAATCAAACTGGCGACCTTTTGGCTTGCAGGCTGGCACTCAGTCCACTGAGCCACACTGGCTAGGGCTACATGTAACTTTTATATTTTAAAAATAGTATAAAATCCTAATGGTTTTAATTCAAATGATGATTTAAAATGTTTAAAAAATCATTTAAAATAAGTCATTGGAGGCAAAATACTTTAATGAAATCAATAATCTTTCTCATGTTAATGTGGAAAGATGTATTTCTACTGTTAATAGTTAAGAAAGAAAGAGACTTTATTTACTGAGATAATGCCCTACAGAAGGATTAACTTTCATTCTCAATGATCAGTGCAAGAAATAAAATATCTATGAGTGTGTCTGTGCTAAAAAATAATTGACTTGTGACTCCAGTGTTTCAAAGTGTCCGTCACAGCCTACCACTCTTTTTAGGACTTACGAGCTCTTCCTGAACGGTGGCACCCCTGCTGAAAAAGGCGTAGAAGTGGACCCGTCAGTATCCAGAAGAGGTACAGCTCTTACTGGTCACTTCCTTCCTCTCCTTTGAGATCAAGCAAACACTAGAGGCATCAGAGAAGATAGCGGTATTCTAATATGTAAATGGTAAATTTGCATATAAAATGGCATTCAGCATTAAAATCTTGGTTATTTTATCCCTGTGCCTGTTTTCTTGGTAGCACACAGGAGACTCTACTCTAGGTAATGAGGAAGTATGAGGACCCTCATTTGCTCCTTCTCATTGAACACAGGCTACGTTAATAAGCAGGCTAACTCAGAGATTGTCTATCGATAGTCAAATTGTGTAGACATGTGAAGTTGGGTTGTATATGCCAAGCTGCCCTCCAGAAATATTGAGCACCTTCATTTAATGTGTTCACTGACCGGCCATGGTCCCAGACCGTGGGAGTGGAGGGTCTGACCGTTGTGGTCCCTGCCTCATGCAGATCAGAGCCCGACAGTTGAAACTCCCCGTTCACTGCTCAGAACTCCCGCCTTGTTTCTTGCTCAGGACACTGCTGCTGTCCCTGCCGGCCGTGCCAGTCTCCCCTTCTTGGGGCAGGAGGGAGTTGAGGGCCTGGGATGCAGGTGGTTTGACCTAGAGTCAGACATGCTTTTTAAGCTTCCCGTTTTTCTCTGTAATCCAGCAACAACAATGTAACTTTCAGGGGAAGGTACTGGGGCTGAAATACTTTATTGTATTATAATACTTTGGGTTTTTATTTTTAATTAAAATTAAAGTACTTTGTTTTGTTATGCACACTGTCCCTAGCACTAAAAACTTTTTACATTTATTACCTTTTTTAAGCACACGGGAGTGTTTTCTATCAGATGATGACAATGAGGAGGCAGCCACAGCTTCTAGTAAAGCTGAGGTCTTTGAACAGAAGATCGAGAGAGCTCCTGAGGTTGGTGTGGCTCCTGCCTGTCTGGGGGACGCGGTGTGTTCGACCATCTCTGCTTTCAGCTTCCCCTCCCGCGTGGTGATCTGCTGTTGGTTATACTTCCTCACTAACTCGTCTGCCAGAGATCAGTAGGGAAAGGGAAGTGGAATACAGTGATCCCTCACCTATCGAGGGAGTTATGTTCCAGAGACGCCCTCGATAGGTGAAATTCCATGAAGTAGCGCGTTATGTTTATTTTATTATTTATATCTTTTTTAAGGCTTTATAAACCCTTCCCACACTCCTATAAACCTTTCCCACTCTCTTACTAACCTTTCCCACACTATTGTAAACACTTCATATGCTCTTAAACACTTTCTACACTCTTAAACCTACGTAATTTTAACAACATACAAAATTCTGTATGGGTACTCACCAGTGAAGTATACGTAGTAATAAAGTTCAGATCGCTTTACTCTTTTTTTCTAATATTTTTTATTTATTTTTAGAGAGAGGGGAAGGGAGGGCAAACGAGAGGCGGGGAAACATCGATCAGTTGCCTCTCACACGCCCCCAATTGGGGACCTGGGCCACAACCCAGGCAAGTACCCTGACTGGGAATTGAACATGTGACCTTTTGGTTTGAGGTACAACACCCAACCTGCTGAGCCACACTAGTCAGGGCAGATTAGCTTACTCTTCTACTTACTAGTTAGCACAAAGGATAGATTTGGTCAGAAACAGTGTAGAAAAGTTCTGGCTGAGTGACTTTACCAATCAATCTGTGAGCTTATCTTCAGAGAACATTCTTTAAAATATTTTATTTATTTATTTATTTATTTATTTATTTATTTATTTATTTATTTATTTATGCAGGAGAAGGGAGGGAGAAAGACAAGGAGAGAAATATGGATGTGAGAGAAAAAAATTGATAGGTTGCCTCTCATATGTGCCCTGCTCGGGGACCGAACATGCAACCCAGGCATGTACCCTGACCAGGAATTGAACCGGCAACCTTTTGCTTTGTGGGGCAGCGTCCAGCTAAGCCACACTGGTCAGGGTGAGAAGTTTTTAATGCTCTGCTTGCTGAGGTATAATTTAGTTTATTCCTTTTAGTTTACAGTTCCCCTTTGAGTTTTAACAAATGTATACAGTCATGTAACTATCACCCCAGGCAACGTAAACATTGTGTCCATTACTCTAAGCAGTTGTCTCTGTGTCCTTGTCTTCGTTGTCAGCACCACAGCCCATCATTCCTTTGTTTTCTTTCCCAACAGTTTTGCCTTTTCTGGAGTATCTTATAAATCAGGTCATACAGTATGTAGCTTTGTGAGCCTGGCCTTCACTCAGTGCCAACGCATGTGTTAGTAATTTGTTCTTTTTTGTTTAAACAGTCCAGGCTAGGATCCAGACCATCTCAATAAAGCACGTATTACAATAAAACAAGTCACATGATTTTTTTGGTTTCCCAGTGTATATAAAAGTTACATTCACACTATACTGTAGTCTATTAAGTGTTTGATAACATATGTCTAAAAAACAATGTACCTACCTTAATTTCAAAATGCTAACCATTATATGAGTCTGTTGGGCAAATGCCCGATAGATTTGCTCAATGCAGAGTTGTCACAAACCTTCAATTTATACAATTTATACAAAACGCAGTAAAATTAAGGCATGCCTGTCTTTGTTGGCTGGATGTCCTATAGTGTGTTTACCCATTCACTAGTTGATGGACATCTGTGTTGTTTTTAATTTTGGGAAGTTATGGATAAAAACTGCTCTAAATATTTGCCTATGAGTTTTTTGTATGTGGATGTATGTTTTCATTTCTCATGGGTACGGGCACGTGGGAGTGGGGTTGCTAGGGCATCTAGTGTTGGTTTATTTTATGAGTAGCTGCCAAACTGTTTTCCAGAATAACACCATTTTATACTCTCACCAGCAAAAAGCCCTGGAATTTATGTATAAAAAATTGTGTATTTATTCTCATATGTTTAAACTTCAGTCACCTTCATGGTACTATGCATTTGATGCAATACACCTATTGAGACTTTTATTCTTTTCTTTTTTTAATTTAACTTATATTCTATTGATTATGCTATTACAGTTGTCCTGATTTTTCCCCCTTTGCCCCACCCTTTACTCCCAAGCCCCACTCCCTCAGGCAGTCTCCCCACCATTGTTCATGTCCGTGAGTCGTGTGTGTAAGTTCTTTGGCTACTCCATTTCCTATACTGTATTTTCCATCCCCATGGCTATTCTGTAACTACCGATTTGTACTTCTTAATCTCCTCACTTCCTCACCCATTCTCCTCATCCCCTCTGTCTGGCAACCATCAAAATGTTTTCTGTATCCATGATTCTGTCTCTGTTCTTGTTTGCTTAGTTTGTTGGTTAGATTCAATTGTTGACAGATACGTACATATTTATTACTATTTCATTGTTCATAATTTTGATCTTCTTATTTTTCTTAAATAAATCCCTTTAACATTTTTGTAATAATGGTCTGGTGATGATGAACTCCTTTAAGTTATTTCTTTTCTGGGAACCACTTTATCTACTCTTCCATTCTAAATGATAGTTTTGCTGGGTAGAGCAATCTTGGCTGTAGGTCCTTGCTTTTTGTGACTTTGAATACTTCTTTCCAGCCCCTTCTAGCCTGCAAAGTTTCTTTTGAGAAATCAGCTGACAGTCTTATGGGAACTCCCCTGTAGGTAACTAACTTCTTTTCCCTTGCTGCTCTTAAGATTCTTTATGTTCAAGCTTGGGCATTTTCATTATGATGTGTCTTACAGTGGGCCTCTTTGCATCCATCTTGTTTGATACTCTCTGTGCTTCCTGGACTTGCATGTCTATTTCCTGCATCAAATTAAGGACGTTTTCTTTCATTATTTTTTCAAATAGATTGCCAATTTCTTGTTCTTTCTCTTCTTCTTTGGAACCCCTATGAAGCGCATGATGGATTGCTTAAAGTCATCCCACACGCTGCTTACACCAGCCTCATTTTTTTGGGACTCTCTTTTCTTCATGTCATTCTGATTGGTTGTTTTTTGCTTCCTTATGTTCCAAATCATTGATTTGATTCTTGGCTTCATCTGTTCTACTGTTGTTTCCCTGTAAATTGTTCTTTAGTTCAGTTAGTATATCCTTTGTTTCTGACTGGGTCTTTTTTATGCTGTTGGGGTCCTCACTAAGTTCCTTGAGCATCCTTGTAACCAGTGTTTTGAAGTCTACATCTGATAGCTTGTCTCCATTTTGCTTAGCTCTTTTTCTGGAGTTTTGATCTGTTCTTCATTTGGGTCATGTTTCTTCTTTGTCTTCTTATTTTGGCAGCCTCCCTGTGTCCGTTTCTGTGTATTAGGGAGAGCGACTTTGACTGCATGTGTTGGTAGTGTGGCCTAATGCAGTAGGTGTCCTGTAGGGTCCAGTGGCACAGCCTTGCCTATCATCCAAGCTGGGTACTTGAGGTGTGCCCTTCATGTGGGCTGAGTACACCCTTTTCTTGTAGTTGAGCCTTGGTTGCTGTTGGCAGATCAATGGGAGGGATTTACCCAGGCCAGTCAGCTGCAAGGATTGGCTGTGACCACTTACCACCAACCTCCCTCCTCCACAGAGGATCAGCTGTGCAGGGGCAGGGTAGTGGTGCTCCAACATGGTCTGTAGCTGTCCACTGGGTGTGCTGGCCCCTGGAATTTACCAGGTGGTGCAGGCCAAGATTAGCCCCCATCTCTGTTTTCCCTGGGGCACCCTGCCCGAGAAGAAAAGCAATCTGAGGTGGCTGCTACTTGTGCTGGGCTTGGAGATTTCCACGCAAAGCCAAGCTGTGAATCTAGGCTGGGTGCTGCTAGTGCCCAGCCTGGGGCTCACTGAGGCCAGCTGCCCCTTGTTTGAGAGGATTTAGGGAGATGTGAAGCTAGAGCCAAGACCAGCCATTCATATAGAAAAGCAGCTTGGGTTGGCTGTTAAGTTGGATGGGACAGAGTCTCTGGGTATCTCCAAGGAGGGTCAAATAGTGTTAGCCAGGTTGATTGAGTCTCAGATATAGCACCATTCTGGATGGATGCAGTTTCTTTAGTTCCATAGTTGTCAGACTTCCACTGAACTTGATTTCTGATGGTTCTGAGTGATGGGTGTTCTATGTTTTAGTTGTAATTTTGCTTTATTTATTTATTTATTATTTAAAAATATACTTTATTATGCTATTAAGGTTGTCCCATTTTTTCCTTCCCTTTATCTCCCCTCCACCCTGTACCCACCCTGTCCTCCAGCTTCCCTTCCCCTTTATTTCATGTCCATGGGTCATAAATGTAAGTTCTTCGGCTTCTCTGTTTCCTTCACTATTCTTAACCTCCCCCTGTCTATTTTTTGACTACCAATTATGCTTCATATTCCCTGTACCTTCCCCTCCACCCTGTTATTCCCCTCCCCTTTCACCGCTGAAAACCCTCCATGTGATCTCCATTTCTCTAGTTCTGTTTCTGTTCTAGTTGTTTGCTTAGTTTGTGTTTGTGTTTGTTTTTGTTTTTTAGATTCCATTGTGGATAGTTATAAGTTTGTTGTCATCTTACTGTCCAGAGTTTTTGATCTTCTTCTATTGCTTAGATAAGTCCTGTTAACATTTCATATAATAAGGGCTTGGTGATGATGAACTCCTTGATCCTATCTGGGAAGCCTCTCCTTTCTAAATGATAACTTTGCTGGATAGAATAATCTTGGATGTAGGTCTTTGCCTTTCATGACTTCAAATACTTCTTTCCAGCCCTTCCTGCCTAGAAGGTTTCTTTTGAGAAATCAACTGATAGTCTTATGAGAATTCCTTTGTAGGTAACTGTCTCCTTTCCTCTTGTTGCTTTTAAGATTCTTTCTTTATCTTTAATCTTGGGTAAGTTAATGATGATGTGCCTTGGTGTGCTCCTCCTTGGGTTCAACTTCTTTGGGACTCTGAGCTTCCTAGACTTCCTGGAAGTCTATCTCATTTGCCATATTGGGGATGTTTTCCTTCATTATTTGTTTAAATAAGTTTTCAACTTCTTGCTCCTGTTCTCCTACTGGCACCCCTATGATTCAGATGTTAGAGTGCTTAAAATTGTCCCAGAGGTTCCTAAGCCTCTCCTCATTTTTTTGAATTCTTGTTTCTTCATTCTGTTCTGGCTGAATGTTTATTTCTCCCTTTTGTACCAAATCATTGATTTGAGTCCTGGTTTCCTTCTCTTCACTGTTGGTTCCCTGTATATTTTTCTTTATTTCATTTTGTATAGCCTTCATTTCTTCCTTCATTTT
>PVKM010025944.1:0-19634 GCA_004027735.1 Carollia perspicillata | reverse complement strand
AACCTATGTGGCATTCCAGAGTTGCAGGCCTATAGAAAGGCAATCTGGCTTAGAAGATTTTCAGATAATCGAGTGGGGAGGCAGGAATGTCATAGCCCTGTGGGTGGACATGGGACATTCATCAAAAAGACAAGTACCGTGAAGCCGCAGTCCGTCTTTCCCACTGGAGGGGTGTAGAGCTGGGATGCATGCCTGTGTGTCCATCTGCATGTGTGCAGACCAAAGTTCTTTTAGCAGAGAAGTCATTTCCCAAGGCTTAATGCTAGAAAGCTCCAAAAGGGCGCTAGACCCTAACCTTTCACAAGACAAATTCCCAACCAGAGGACACTGCAACTTAACACTAATCACGGGAGCTCAGGCTCAGTTTCCACTGGCTAAACGATGTGAACAATATGTTACCCATGGTGCCAGCCGATACGACGCACCATTCAGAAAAAAAGGAAACGAGTACCAGGGGGTAGGGGCTAGACCTTATTACAAGCAGACCTTGGAGATATTGCAGGTTTGGTTCCAGGCCACCACAACAAAGCAAGTCATAATCTTTTTGATGGCGGAGGGTCTTGACTTCCACTTGCATAAAAAAAATTGAAACATCTGTGGAATGCAATAAGGCAAGATATGTCTGTAGTTTCTAAGGCAGGAGCTCATAGAGATTCTCAGTCAAGCCTTGGTGCACCAGCTGGTGAAAATTAAACCCAATCATGAACTTTGGGCTGGAATAAAATAGATGAAACTAGGTGAAGAAGAATGTGAAAGTTCTTCACATTCTGTAATTTTAAGAAAGAACCACAGGGAATGGAGCCGGGGATGGGAATCGGCAGGAAAATGGAGTCTCAGCTCACTGTCACAGATAACCCCAAATGACTCCGGTCCGTGCATCACTTTTCACACTGAAGCAGGATTTCCTTTGCTTCAAGGACCCAAAAAAATCCTGCTCCCAGATGAGAGGTAAACAAGGAAGCTTACGATGCCCGCCCTCCACCTGCACTTCTCATTTTGGCAGCTAGCATGAAAATACATGAGACCTGACACCTGTGTCGGCTACCCTGTGAAGAGGAGACCACAGACGTGGCAGCATCACTGGGCACGGCAAGGTGGAGGCACGGACAGACCCTGGTCCCTGAAGACCCCACGGAACCACTAAACCAACCCTGGGCCGCCTGCCTCCAGACCTCTTGTTAAGTAGATAATAAATGTCCTGCTGGTTTCAGGCACCGTTTGTTGGGTTTCTGTTGGCAGCCAACCATTTCTTCATGGGTACAACCCCCTCCCCATAATGATTCTGCTCAATAGTTGTATGACAGCTGCCAGCGTCAGCTTTCCTATCTGGCCCAAGGCTGAAGCTTGGATGAAACCTGAAGGTCTCTTTGTCCTCACATCCAAATCTGAAGCCCCCAAGTAACAGAAGGTAAGACCCATAAACCCAGCAGGCTTTGTCACCTGGAAATCTGGGGCTGGTACGAAAGGCACAACAGACAAGCACAAAAACACAGAAAGAGGTTGGCGGGAGCGGGACGGGGAGAAGGGGACGTGTAAACGCAAAGAAAAGAAATGGGAAACATGTGCCCTTTAAGAATGTGTATTTTTTAAGAGATGCCCTCATGCTTTTCAAAATCAGCATGCTCTGAGTAAGAAGCCACTTTGTGCCTGATCTCCGCCCTCACATGGCTCTGGAAAGGCTAAATCTCATCAGTGGAGCCCCTTGGCCACATGGTGCAGACATGTGGATGACCGATGGGCTTCTTGCGTTGGCTATGCATGACTTGGCGAAGCAAAACATATTTTATATTAGCTTAGGTCCTGACATTCTATCATGTTCCCTGTCAAGAGGCCAAATAGTTGTTGGAACCCTGCACACCAAGTGACATATAACAGAACCCTAGCAAAGGGGACAGCTCTTTGCCAAATCTCCTTAAATTAGAGGCTCTCCTGACCTCTCCCACCTCCATTGCAGTGGTCTGGTTGGCTGGCCCAGGAGCAGAAGTCCACTAAGGAAAGGTCACCATCCTTGAGCAACATCTAGGGTACTTTTCAAAGAAGCAATGTTACAAGGTGTGGGGCTATTTGCATTTGGGTTGCCCTTAGCCGTGTGCATCACTGAGTCAGGGAGAAAACTGAGACAGAGCAGGCAGCCCGGGCTGCATGGACCAGGGCAGAGGCTGAGTGAACAGCCTTCAGAACGACACTTTCCTGCTCCAGCCACATGCTAGCTTCAGTGAGCCGTCTCCTGCTACCCCAGGGGACACTCCGTCAGGCTGTAAGCGGAGAACCTCAAATGCCACCTCACATGACACTGCTCAGAATGCCTGTGACCGGGTGGCTGGAGTGTCTGTGCCCTCCTTGAAGGGTGTCAACGTTCTTGCAAGGACACTAGGTCCTCACAGACGGGCAGGATCCCTGCAGGACACCTGCCAGTGAGGGCAACTCCTGGTGAGGAGGCTGGCACTTCTCGCAAGCACTTTCCTCTCTGCCCCCAACCCCCAGGTGCTGCCATCCGCAGCCTCTTCTGTATTTCTTAGGCGTCTGCTATATGCTCAGCACCAGGCAGGGCGGTATGGAGTGATGCCAGGAAACAGAAGGCAAAGTCTCTGCCCTTCAGACAGGCAACGTTAGGGAATCAAGGACAGATGGATTGCTGGTGGTGTGGGAAATCCACTGACAGGTGTTCAGAGGAGGGAGGTCTCAGAGAAAGGGATGCTCAGTGATGACTTCTTGGAAGAGGTGAGACTGGAGCAAAAGGTTCAGAAAGGGCTGAGGGCCAGACAGGGAGGAAAGAGAGAGGGGGAAGGTGAGGGCAGAAGTGTGACCATTATAAGGAACAAGGTGGGCTCAGAGACCAGGGAATAGCCAGCATGGGTGGCATCCAAGGTGTAGTGAGGAGTGAACCCACGGACAGGAAGTGCCACACATGGGCGGGGTTAATGCACGGCACGCCAGCAGTGCGTTGCCTCTGTCCCGGAACACCTCTGCGTTCCCAACACCTGGTGAGTGCCTGGTTCGTGGCCAGTGCTCAATAAACATGGATGAGTGAACAAATAAATTATTCGGCACCCTCAACCATGCTGGAGGTCACAAACCAAAACACAAAACAGTATTTCAAGGTAGGGACTGCAAACTTAAAATGCCCACACAGCCAGGCAGGCAACAGAAGTACAGCTGGCCAGGAGTGAGTGATAAGCAGAGGGGACTCCCGAAGAGCAGATACCCCGTCTGCAGGGGGGACAGTCCCTACCCAGCTGCAGCCCACCAGGCAATTTACAAGAGCCAAGTGTTGCCAGATCCTTTCATCCTCATGTGAAATCCCCCAATTTTTAAATGATAGCAATGAATTCAAACCAAAACACATCATTTGGAGCCATGTTCAGCCTGTTAGCAATCTTTAGCTACCAGAATAAATTTTTTGTTCAAGAAGTTTACAGTCTAAAAAAGTCCCCAGGAAAAATTAAACTGTGGTGACAGAGGTAAGAAGGGGTTTCCTGTGGGGACAGGAGCCTATGGGCCGGAAGGAATACACACAGGGAGGACTGCAAGAAGCTGGAAATGTCCCCTATTTGGGTCTGGGTGATGGCCACCAGAGTGAGGACAAATCTCAAAATTCACTAAGCTGCAAACCTAAAAGTTGTCCACTTTACTATATGTAGGGCATAACTCAATTTAAAAAGTAAAATGACCAGTGTTCAGTCCCCAGAAGCTGAATAAAGGACTCTCTAGCGGGCGTGTCCAACCTTTTAGTGTCTCTGGGCCACACTGCAAGAAGCGGAGTTGTCTTGGGCCTCACGTGAAATACACAAACACTAACGAAAACTGATGAGCAAACAAAGGTTTTAAGTCATTTCACGATTTTGTGTTGGGCCACATTCATAGCCATCCCGGGCTGCAGTGTGGACACCGCTGCAAAGTGTCTTTTCAGCAGTGCTGCCCCTTCTGCCCGAAAGTCTCTCCTTCCTCTTTGCACCCTGCTGCCACCTTGCTTACCCTGTAAGAGGTGACCTGGGCAGCCCCTGCTCCAGTACCTCCTCCTCTTCTACCCCAGCCTCATGCCAGTCTGAGCTTGGCCCACTGGGGCACTCCCAGTGACACCGCCCAGTGAGTGACACCTTCCCTGGACCTAGCACTCATCACTTCCTCGTCTGCCTCCCTCAGAGTGCCCACGGTTCTGGGGACAGAGGCTGTAGCACACAGAGGGCATCCAATAAGTGTCTGACCCACTGCTCACTCTCCTTCCGGCAATCAGCAAGCGGGAGGACACCTTCTACCCCACCCCATCTCTATTTCCCTCGAAGAGACTGAGCACAGAATCTGGAAACACGAGGTCTGAAGAACAATCCTAGGGGACTAGCTGCATCCTGAGGGAGAAGCTTGGGGCAGGGGGAGGGGTAGTGGTGGTGAAAAAAATGTACATGAAGTGAAGGATTTCGAATCTCGTTTCCTTGCAACCACCTGTGGTGACTCGCTCCTGAGAGAGAGGAAGTGGGTGGAAGATTCTTAAATCCCATCTCTGGTTGAAGCTAGTGGTGCCAGACTCTAGTGGGCATCAGAATCACCATGGGGTTTTTAAAAAACAGATTCCTGCCCTGGCTGGTGTGGCTCAGTAGATTGAGTGCTGGCCTGTGAACCAAAGGGTCGCCAGTTCGATTCCCAGTCAGGGCACATGCCTGGATTGTGGGCCAGGTTCCTGGTGCGGGGTGTGCAAGAGGCAACCACACGCTGGTGTTTCTCTCCCTCTCTCCCTCCCTTCCCTTCTGTCTAAAAATAAAAAAAAAAAATCTTAAGAAAAAAAAGCAGATTCCTGGGCCCACCCCAGAGATATGGACCAGCAGGTCAGGAACAGGCCCTCAGAATCTCCATTCCTAACCAGCTCCCCATGGATGCTGGTGGTCCAGGGACCTCCTCACGAGTAGGACCAGACCCGCTCATGACAGACAGACCACAGCTAGGACGCCGTACAAAGCACCACGATGCATCGGTGTTCTTTCCGTCACTCATTTAACAAGCTTTTATTAAATCTCTACCATGTGCAAAGCCATGTAAGTGATGCAGACATCATGAGAATGAATGGCTGTGTCTTTCACCTTTGGTCACCAGAAAATGGATTGCTACTCCACAGTGCCCTTCACAGATCTGCTGCTGAAGCAGAAAAGGACACCACCTTTCAGCCACTCCTAAGTGCTCAAATGGGCCCAGATTCAAACTCCTGACTCTGAGAATAAAGTTTGCAAGGTCCACTCCCATCAGTGAACTCATATCCTTCCCCAATGTCTCCAATGAAAAAGTGATTTTCTTGGGTTGCCCTTGAACACACAACCTCCTTCACTTAACCGCAGGAAGAGTTGGTTGTAGATTTCTGTTCTCCGGGCTGGGCAGGAAGACAGATGAATTTCCCTGGAGACCAAGCCAGCAAAGGGTCTTCTGAAGAGTCGGAGGGCACAGGCAGCTTTCCAGCACACAGGCAAGCACACGGCCCTGAAATAGCACCCTTCCCCTGTCCCGGGCAGGAACTGCGTTCTGACATATTCAGTTACGAGTGAGTGCCTGGGCATTAAATCTAAATGGCCCACGTTACGGAATGCTCAGGCGGCATGCAGTCGGATTATTTATGCCCTCTGCACCTGTGGAAGCTGAGATTTAATTATTTATATCGTGTTAAATTTCCAATCCTGGGCTTCCAGTCTGCCGATGAATAAAGCACCTCAGTTAAACTGCGGGGGACTTTCGGTCACAACTCAGCAGGGGCCAGAAAAGTTAGCAATTTCAGCACCCCAGAGTATCATCTCACTCTCTGTCTAAGGAAGTCCTCAGAAATTCAATCATGTGTGGAGAGTAGTGCAAGCCTTTTGAAGTGACAACACCTGCACGATTCAATTCTGTCCTCTCAATGAAAATGTAACTCAAGAGGTCAAGGCACAACCTTTGCCCATGGACGTGATGCTCTGTTAGAATAATTCTCTGGACATTCGTCTGACTCGTTAGAAGGCTCTGGCCAGACTTACTCCAATTCCTTGGGTAGAGTGTTTTTCAGAGTTGTAGGAGCACTCAATTTAAACACCGGTCAGCTTCTCGTGGTGTCTGATTAATGTGCAATAAATACTAAGGTACATTCTAACTGAATGAGTTCACCCTTTGCGGTAAGAGCCAGTTTACTGTTGTTAAAAGTCCAAGGCTTGGAAATGACTATTGTAACCCAAACCATCACCAGCTCTTTGCTTCAGGCAGAGCTACTTAGAATTCAAACTTCAACTCTTCTCTCATCTGTCTCCTCCTGCATTAGGAATTTGAATCCAATCTCCTGTTGCAACAAAATGATCAGATTCCTTTTTGCCATAATTTCCTCTGTAGAGAGAGAATCACCTTCCGTACATAATCGTGGAAGGCTTCCACGGACCGGCACGAATTTACCTATTGCTCCATTACAGCCCCCTTCCCTTTAGAGGGAGCTGCTCAAGCTTCCAACATAAGGGCCAACCCAGCCCCAAATAAGATGTCAGTACCTGGGACCGGAGTCACTCCATTAATGGAACAGGACAAAATGGTTCTACAGTTTGAATAGCAGAATCCTCTTCTTTCTGAGGGCCATCTGCCTTCTGGTTTGGGTGCCATGCCTAGGTTCTCCCAGTGCACAGGAATTGCCTGTTTTGTGCGCTTCTGCGTGTTGCGTCATTGGGTACCTAAGGTGACCACGGCATTGGGCACAGGGCTGGTGCTCAATGAATAACTGTTGAATGAATGACTCTCTACCAGAAGACGCCCATCCTGAGGATCAGGGGAAAGTCGCAAAGCTCGTGTACACAGACGAGGATTGCTTCTGTTGACTCTGAACCAGTTGCTGAAAAGTAACCTGAGCAATTTAAACTTGAGCCACATATATCACTGGTTCACTCTGCTGTCCCAATGAAATGGGCTAAAGACCGTATAAAAACGAAGTCATTTACAAGAGTAAGGATAATTGTCCGTTGATAAAATTCCATAGACGCCCTGTATTAAAACCATCAGTAACTAGGTATGTTGACAACTTTTTTATGTAGCCTCATAATCTTATTTTTAATTTCTCAATTAAAGTTGACATACAATATATTAGTGTCATGTGTACAACACAATGTCTAGACATTTATATAACTTAAGAAGTGATCACCCTGATAAATCTAGCATCCACCTGACACACACATGTTCATTACAACAGTGTTGCCTGTGTTTCCTATGCTGCACTTTATATCCCCGTGACCGTTTCTATAAGTAGCAATTTGTACTCTTAATCCCTTCCATTTTTCACCTGTCCTCCAATCCCGCTCCCATCCGGCAACCACAGTCTGATCATCTTATATATACTTTCCTACTTTTAATGGGTCAGAAGACACATCGTAAAATATTTTATTAAATATTTGACAAAATAGAATACACATCAACAATAATATATACAAGCAAAACCCTCCTGTTTCTTGATACTTAACTTTGTAAAGAAATCATATGCCATTGAAAATGAGAGTTTCGCTCTTAGGCAAGAAAGTAATAAAATTAGACAGACGTAAGTATTTTGCCAACAGTTGAGTTTTAAGATGGTCATGGGCAAATGCCTGTAACACACAATTTGGCAAAACGGACCCATGAAGAAACAGAAAAGTTGAGGAAACCTAAAAAAAAATAAGGAGATTGAATCATTAATCAAAAATCTCCCAACAAAGAAAATTCAGATGATTTCACTGGTGAATCCTACCAAACATTTAAGGAATTAATACCAATCATTCTCAAACTCTCTCAAAAAAATTAATGAGGAGGGAACACTTCCTAACTCATTCTATGAGGCCAGTGTAACCCTGATACCAAAGACACAGCAAGAAAACTACAGGCCAATATGCCTTACGAATACTGATACAAAATCAACGAAATACAGGCACGCTGCATTCAGCAGCATATTAAAGTCATTACACACCATGACCAAGTGGCAGCTATACCTAGAATGCAAGAATGGTTCACCACATGAAAGTCAGTGAGAGCATTACACCACAATAACAAAATAAAGGGGGGGAAATCCACCACCCACTGTGCTGACAAGGAAGTCTGGCCCAACATGACCAGGCTCTCAATTTTCCAGAGAAGCTAGAATTCTGGATGTCCTTCTCTCTCTGAGTCCTCAGTCTTCTGATTCTAACTCATAGCATTTCCTAGCTGACATCCTACATCTGTGCATGGGCCTGCCCGTTCACGTCTATCTCCGGAAGCCAAGCTCCACGAGGGCCCCGTGCTCCCCTCTCTCCCCGCAGGGCCTGAGCTGAGCCCGACCCACAGGAGACCGCAGGCAACACGCGCTGAAGCAAGAAAGTTGGGCTGGATGACGGATCCCTGTGGTGACAGGCATGTTCTGCACTTGACTGTATTGATGGTGATATCCCGGTTGTGACACTGGACGGAAGATTCAAGACGGTACCACTGGGGAAAACTAGGTGAAGGATGCAGAGGCCCTCTCCCTTCTTTCATATGACTGCATGTTAATCTATAATGATTTCAACATTAAAACTTTAACTTTAAAAAGCTTACAAGCAAAAATTTCAGCAAGCAAACAAATGCCTAAAAGATAGTCTACAAAATACCTGGCCAGTATTCTTTTTATTTCCAGTTTTATTGAGTTAAAGTTGACATGTATCACTGTGTAAGTTTCAGGTACATAGCAGGATGGTTTGATTTATATACAAGGTCTGTCCGGAAAAAGTCCAGCCATTGTTAATATAATGAGAACAGTTTGCATGACATTGATGTGACCTGGAAGCCAAGGAGAGTGGAGTGAAATATGTGTGAGTGAACAGTACTAGTCACTGGGGTGGGTAGATGCCATTGAGTGAGCATGTGTACTGTGTGGTCATCACATTCAAAATAACTGAGCAAGTAGAGCAACAAATCTGCGTCAAATTTTGCATTAAGCTTGAACATTCCTCTGGGAAAACTATTTGAATGATTCAGAAGGCCGCAGCTATGGGCAACTGGTGATTGGCAGCTTCATCACGACAATGTGCCCACTCATGCATCATGTCTTGTGCAGAGTTTTTGGACAAAACATCGAATCATGCAGGTGACTCAGCCCCGCTACAGCCCATATTTGGCACCCTGCAACTTCTGCCTTTTCCCAAAACTAACATCACCTTTGAAAGAGAAGAGATTTCAGACCATCAATGAGATCCAGGAAAATACAACAGGGCAGCTAATGGCAATTGGGAGAATGTGTGAAGTCCCAAGGTGTCTACTTTGAAGGGGACTGAGGCATCATTGTCCTATGTACAATGTTTCTTGTATCTTCTTCAATAAATGTCTCTATTGTTCATATTACATGGCCGGATACCTTCTAGACAGACCTCATATATTGTGAAATCATTACCGTAATATGTTTAGTTAACATTCACCATCTCATATATATATATACGATAAAAAAAAAACACAAAACTAGTTTCACTCTGTGGTGAGAACGCTACTCTTTCAACAACCTTCCTTCGTATCGTACAGCCGTGTTAACCTCAGACATTGCATTCCTTGTACTCGTTTGTCCCCTAACTGGAAGTTTGCACCTTTTGATCGCCTTCCTCCAGTTCCCCCTGCTCCACACCTAAGTGAGATCATACAGTACCTGTCCTTCTCTGTCTGGCTCATTTCACTTGGCGTAATGCCTTTCAAGTTCCATCCATGTTGTCACAACCCGAAAAATAAGGAAAGACTGAGACATCGTCACAGACTGGAGGAGACCAAGGAGACATGACGACTAAATGCCATGTGGGATCCTGGATAGGATCCTGGAACAGAAAAAGGCCGTCAGTAGAAAAACTGAGGAAATCTGAATAATGTCTGTGATTTAGTTGATAGTATTGTACCCAATGTTACGTTCTCAGTTTTGACAAAGGTACCTTGGCTATGCAAGCTGGTAACATT
The DNA here is from genome assembly GCA_004027735.1 of Carollia perspicillata. Classification (NCBI taxonomy): domain Eukaryota; kingdom Metazoa; phylum Chordata; class Mammalia; order Chiroptera; family Phyllostomidae; genus Carollia; species Carollia perspicillata. The sequence goes on along the minus strand of PVKM010025944.1, from coordinate 9,728 downwards.
AGGGGAAGACGGGTAAGGGGTATTTGGGAACTCTGTGTAGTGTCTTTGCAACTCTATGTTAAATTTAAAACTAGTCCAAAATTAAAGGTTATTTTTTGAAAAAACTGTATGTTTGGAAGAGAAGCATCCAGTAAGGCACCGGGTAGTTAACTAGCATCACGGCCTGCTCATCATTTCAGATAAAGATCATGTAAATCAAAGCAATAAAAACATCGGGGGGTCCCACCTATACACAGTTTGCTGTGGTTTGAATCCACAATCCCTCAGCCCAAACCCCTGGGGCCAGACCTGTTTGGGAATTCAGAATCTCTTTGAGCTCAAAGAAGAAACATGACTTGAGCTGTGCATTAAACCCCAGCTGGGGTCCAGAGGCGGCATGTTATCATTAAACACATGAACACTGATTTAAGCAAGAACATGAAAAGGACAGAAAACTGTACTTGAACAATTAAAACAAAATTAAAAAACAAAAAAGAACATGAACACACAGGGCTGTCCAACCCACAGCCCTGGGAGGCTCTGAATGCAGCCCAACACAAAATCGTAAATTTACTCAAAACCATTTTTTTGCTCATCAGTTTTCATTAGTGTTTGTGTATTTAATGTGTGGCTGAAGACAACTCTTCTTTCTCCAGCGTGGCCCAGAGGCACCAAACAGTGGACACCCCCAAAGACTACAAACAGCCACTTACCCTTGCAGATAAGACTTTGTAACCAAATAATTTTGCTAAAAACTTTCTGTTTTCAGAATTATTCGGATTTCAAAAATAGTGGGTAGGGGATTGTGGACTGGATTAACAGGATTCCAAATGAATAAAGCTTTTGATTTTTAATGTTAGACTTCCAAATTTCTAAAAATGATAACCTTAAATTCTCTCTCTCTCCCCCTGTTTTTTTTTTCTCTCTCTCACACACACAGAGACATATTTAGGAGTGGCACTCAATCCACAGACAACAAGGGGGGCTTCTAGAATGTTGATAACACTTCATTTCTCAGTCCAGGGCCGCTTAGAAGGGTGAAAATATGATGAACTGTGCACATATGATTTGGTCACTATTCTTTATGTATGTTACATGTTGACAGGACTTTTGTTCGAAAGCAGCATTCACAGAATTAAAATTTAAAGTCGCAATGATACAGGGTGCAGACAAGAGGGGGCCCCAAAAAGGGATTTGGAATGGGGTCCAGAACTCAAGGTGCCTAGGAAATATTAGAGAGACATATAAGATGTCCTCACCCCTTCCCCCACAGGTGTGAGTTGGGGGAAGGGGCACATGGAGCCCGGCATGCAGGGCTGTTTTGTACAGCCCCAGCCTTGCAGCTAATCCATGGCATGGTCATTTAACATATCTATAGCCTTTGGCTGGTCGCTTAGATATGTTAAATAGCTGTGGCCATGCTTGGAGCCAGGGGGATGGAAGTCACTCCCCCGCAAGATGTAACTGGGGGGCAGGTCCCCTGAGTTACAGCACCTGCGTGGGAGCTTAGAGAAGACTGGTTCCATGACTTGGGGCCATACCTGCCCAGACTCATGATGGTAGCCCAGTAAATTTGGAATAATACAGGAATGCTGGCAGGTATAACTGATTGTAGGAGGAGTCGGAAATGGGGGTACAGAGGAAGATTGGTGTGGGGATTTAAACCCAGACACGGCAGCCATGTAAGGGAGTGCCACACGGCTTTGCCAGAGTGAGGACCCCTTCTTGGCTTTGCCAGGAAAAAGAGATCCACATGGTTTGGCCAGAGTGTAGACCCCTGCAGCTTTGGTAGAAGAGAGCCATGTGGCTTTGCAAGAGTGAGGACCCCCTCTTGGCTTTGCCAGGAAAAGAGAAAGCCACACGCTTTTGCCAGAGTGGGGACCCCTGCAGCCATGTGAAGGAGAGAGAGCCACGAGGCTTCGCCAGAATGGGGACCCCTGCAGCTTTAGTAGAGATAATCCCCATGCGGCTTTAGCAGAGAATCACCACTCGGCTTTGGCAGAGTGGCGACCCTACCCTCTCTGCAGCTTTGTGGAGAGAAGAACCATGCGGTTTTAGCCAGAGTGCAGCCCCCTGCAGCTTTGGTAGAAGAGGACCATGTGGCTTCAGGGTGCTCCCTTTGGCCACGTGGCCTGGGAAGCAGGAGAGACTTTGCCTGGAAAATGGGTACAAAGAATTCTTGCCGGTAGACAAGGAGAAGGTGCCACATGGCTTTGGATTAATTGGAGATCCTGCCTGGACGGCGACACAGCTGATGGTGCCAGCGGCCTGGAACATGGACGTGTGCTTCTTTTCCTGAGTTAAGGTACCCCGAATTAGGGCAGGGGGAAAAGGAAGCACTGTGGGCAGCTGTGGGTATCCTTAAAGGACTTTGATATTTTAATGAAGATGTTAGGTCACTACTGTAAGTCTGTGTAGCATTAAATAAGCATTTCCTTTCCTTTTCACAAATCTCTGGCCTTGAGAGATGTCTTTCCTATAGGGCGGTGGACATGACGAACCTTGGCCCCTGTTGTTCTGCAACAACATGTTGACACTGCAAGAAATCTTCTGTCATTCCAGACACACTGTCCCGTCTCCTGCGTTCCAGATCCAGAGTGGCGCAGTGATCTGCCCAAGGTCACAGGGCACTGTCGGGGGAGAGCCAGGACCCCTATTGACTTCTGATGCAGGGTTCTTTTTGTTATGCTAAAACATGAGATTTCTGTTTCAAACATTCGTTCTACAATGTGTTACTAATTAACTGGGAAAACTTGTAATACCATCACATCGGAGTTAATACCACAACATTTTTTGCTAATATAGATTTATTTTTCCCATGAAATTACTGAACTGATGTCTGGCTCAGATGTCTCTGTTTAATTTGGTGTAACTGTGCTTCTCTCTAATAATGCATAAAACCATCAATGACCATCAACAGGACCGGAGAGTCCTGTGGCATCATCCAACTTACCCATTCAGCTATGAATATACCATGGACGATTTAAATCACCTTGATTGGGTTCATTGCTAAAAAAAAATGTCAACCTTCTGGTTAGCTGTGACATTTTAAGTATGGGAAGGGCAGGCACGATTTGAGTGCTTTTGATTTCTCCACTTTCAATATCTTACCACTTTCCCAGTTGGTACCATATGACTCAGCTTTTCCTTTTATTGAGTTTATAATCGTGCTTTTGTCAGTTTACAATCTTGCTGTTTATAGCTGAAGTGAGGCAGTAAGTACTAGGAAAGCCCTGAGCTTACACTAAGAACACAATTTAATGGTTTCCTCCACTGGAAACATAAATGAGGAGAAAGAAGATTACAAGCAGAAAATTCCAAATGCCAGATCAAATTGTAATTTCCGTAAAAGAGAAACGACAGTCAAATCAGAGGTTCTCAACTAGGTTTCAGACTGTGCACCCCGAAATTGTGTGTGTGTGTGTGTGTGTAAAGGAAGTCCTCACTTTCATCAGAATCTCAGAGGGAGCTGTGACCTTGAATAAAGGAGGGATGAGGGGGAGAATCACTAGCCAGTATAAATAAATAGAGGAAAGTGAGGTCTCTAGTTCCCCGTGACAGGTTTTACAGAATATCTACACAGCCCTGACAATGCAGCATAGCACTGGATCTTGCACACATAGAAGAGAGGCAGACAAGGCTGTTTTGCAGACGAGGACAATAAGGAACCTATCAAAGTTCAATGGCTAATAAATGTGGATGCAAGATGCTGGGAACTGACATTTAAACCAAGCTACATGCACATTTATGACAAGTACTGCTGAGGATTACCAGGGTCTCTTGCCCTGACTGGTGTGGCTCAGTGGGCTGGGTGTCATCCTACAAACCGAAAGGTCGAGGGTTCAGTTCCCAGTCAGGGCACATGCCTGGGTTGCAACCAGGTTCCCAGTAGGGGGCACTCAAGAGGCAACCACACATTTCTCCCCCTTTCTTCCCCTCTCTCTAAAATAAATAAATAAAATATTTAAAAACCACACATAATAAAAAAAAACAGGGTCCCTTGAAACTTCTCCCATCAGGTCTGCCTGCATCATTGTGTTTTTAAAACAAAGATCTTACATTATGTAAAAGTATGATAGAAATGCGATTTTCAGTGCACAAGTTTTAATTTATTTTATATAGCATAAAACAAACAAGCAAAAACCCTGCCTTTCTCTCCACTCTACCTCCACACCCGCTCTCCACCCAAGGTCTCACACCCAACCTTTATTTTCCACCTTCCTCCCAGCCATTCCCTTTTTGGGCACTGAAACCCACGAGTGGTAGAAATATCTCTGTGCCTTTCAAACCAGAGGTTGGGCGTCTTTTCTTGCCCACACTCCCAGAGATCTCTCCTCACTTCTTCACCTCTCACTATGGACTACTAGGGACTTGCTACCCAAAATAGCAAAGAAAAAAAATACATTCCACCACCCCTCCTATCTAGGTAAATGCCAGAGCTATCTTCCAACTACCCTATGACCATTCTGAACACGGACGCAGCTGTCAACAGAAGAACAGAAAACAAGAAAGTCCCTGTTCGTTTGACCTGACAGAAGACAAATTGTCACCAGTCTCCAAGTCAAAAATAGATCACCCACCTCTCAGAAGGGCACAGGGCCCTTTTCCACTCTTATCTCAGAGGCCTCCAGTGGTTACATGAAATGCGAAATGCACTGAGCACTTGATGGAATGAAATGCCCGCCAAGGACATGATGACAATGACTCTGTAAGGTTACACGAAAAAGTGCCGAGCTTCCGCCATGATCACAAACCCCAGGAAGGACAGGAAGGGCCCACACAACATTTTTTCCCAGGCCAACAGCTGGTCCAATGGCCTCATTTTACAAATGAGCAAACCCATTCTCCATGTCGTTTCCAACATGTGGTTCCCTCTGAGAAGCAGATCCAGGATCCTGTGTTAAAACTAGACCTTTGGGAATAAATTTACTTCTCGAGAAGTCAAGATCTACCACAATCATCCAGATATGACACTAACCGTTCTCTTTACCTGTCTCCCTCACATTATTTTTGGGGAATGATGGTTTTGGTGACCCTAAGCTTCAAGAGGCCTACAGCAGACTCAAGCACGTGACTTTATTTTTTTAATTTATTAATTTGAGAGAGAGAGAGGAAGGGAGGGAGAGAGAAACATTGATGTGTTTTTCCACTTATTTACACACTCATTGGTTGCTTCCTGTATGTGCCCTGACCAGGGCTCGAACCCGCAACCCTGACATATCTGGACAATGCTCTAACCAAGTGAGCTATCTGACCAGGGCCTCCTCAAGCATGTGAATTTATTAGGCTGCCTCACAGACAGTGAAATCGACACACAGTGGAAGTCTATGGTACCCTTTTATAGATTTTTTAGAAAGTATTAGTAGCTTAGCTTTTCATCCAATTCTACATCTCAGGAAAGATAAAGAAGTTTTATAGAAAAAGCATGCCAGAGTTTTGGATTGCAATTTCTCAGTTACTAGTGGGAACCTGCCTGAACTTCCACAGGACTCTGTAGCACACACATTTCTACCCTCAAGAAAACAGAAATTAAACTGCAATTTATGAGGCTCTGTTTGTCAGTAAATTCTGTAGCCAGAACAAGATCAGAAGCTCCCCACATTTTTTTCTGACTTTAACAATGTCTTGGGCAATGATAATTCTATTCTTTCTGTTTTTTACCTTAACTGATACTCTTGGGAGAATTCTATGAATTTCATTAAAAGCTGAGTAAATTTACTCACCCTTTCCTCCCCAAAATGAATTCATTGAAAAAAATCTTTCAAAGTGAGGGGTACAGCCCTGTTCTTAGTCACAGAACATGCCTTAATTTTTCTCTCTTCTGTCATCATCAAAAAAACCCTATATAATGAACATTTCCTGAAATCATTTAAAGGGCTAACAAAAATTAAGAGTCACATTCATTGGCTGTTCACCTAATATTCCATGTGGTTACTAAAGGAATAATTTTAATTATGGTAAGGAATAGAAGTTTCTATTTTTTGTAAAGCTGATTCAACATATTTTGTGTTTAAAAGCGGGTCAGATGGCTTAATATTTTGGAAGGCTGTTTGGCTTTCCAGCTGAGCCATTTAAACTGACATATTATTTTACTCTAGAAATGTGCATACAAAAACAATGAAATTCTATTTACTTTAAACTCTGCACCTAAGCCAGGTTTTTGCCCTTAATGTTTCCCAAAAAATATAATGAAAGAAAGCTCTTAGAGAGCGAGAGGGAGGGAGAAGTGGCAATTTCTACGCACTCACAGTTCAAACCTGACCAGCATGCACCAGAAGATACTACCAATGCCTCCTCTACCCAACAAGATTCATGAAAGCCAATGACCTCTCACTGCCACTCAACCACCTGTGAGGTAGACTGCGCATTTAAACTTGGCCAGTGCTCGGGCTGAAAAATAACACTGCCTCTGCCGTTGATAAGTTAATGAAGTGCAGACCTACTAGGTCTGAGGCCACCAGATGCCCACAAAGTTGTCTACAGTCAATTATGAAATCAAGAAGGTGGTCTAGTATTAGATGAGGCCAAAGAAGTCCAAAGGAGGTAATATTTTGCAGCTACTTCAAAAACGGTGAACATCTGAATCCAGAAATGGAAAGAAACACCTATGAGTATTTATTAATAGATATAAATGATTGGGGAAGAAAAAACAGCTCTTTCTTACAAGAGAATCCCAATGAATAAAGAGTAGAAGAAGTGTGTGAAATAGAAACTCAGCATCCGAGCACCACGGAAGCAACTTGCAAGCAAGCCCCGGCAATGGGCGTTAAAACCTGGTGAGAGTTTCAGGAGAAACAAGATATTGGCATCATCTTACCGCATCTCCCTCGAGATACCCTTACTTACACAGGGGAGAGAAAATCAACCGTAGACTTTACAGTCAACACCACCTTAACCGAGTGACCCGGTGAAGCACTAACATGAGCACGCCCCTTCTGAGGGACTCTTGCTCTAAGATGCACAGCTCAGGCTGGTCAGGAGAACACACTGAACAGACTAAACCTGGGGTCTCCTCACAACAGGCGCTGGAAAACGGCGGCACGAGGGCCAAACCTGGACCTCTGCCTGCTTGCAGAAAGGAAGTTACACTGGACCACAGCCGTGCCCATCACTTACATATTGGCTGAGGCTACTTCCACGCTTCGCCGTGAGGCTGAGTGGCTGCAACGGCAACCACAGAGCCTAAGGAGCCGAAAATATTTATTGTCTGGCCCTTGACAGAAGAAGTTGAGTGATCCTTGTTATAAAAAGTGTCTGGCCAGCCGTCTTCAAAAGTGTCAAGGTCACGAAAGGTAAGGAAACACTAAAAAATGGTCACACCCTAGAGAAGACTAGGGACCCATGACAACTAAATGCCATGTGGGATCCTAAACGGCATCCTGGAGTAGGAAAAAAGCATTTGTGGATAATTGCTAAATTTTTTTTAGGTCTGTATTTGGTTACTACTGTATACCAATCAAAACCTTTCTTGGTTTTGATACATGTATTGAGGTTGTACAAGAAGTTAACGCTAGGGAAAGCTGACTGAGAAGTGTACAAGAACTTTCTGTGCTATTTTTGCAAATTTTCCGTAATTCTAAAATTATTTCAAAATAAAAAGTTCAGAAGAACTGTGACGAAACTCTTCAGCACAGTCTGAGGCTTAGGAAGCAGCAGTGGGTGTGTCTAGGCCAGCATCACCTTTCAGAGTTTGTCTTTATGGGGCTTATAGGCAACTGCAGAAAGAATTCCAGCATCGCTGACACTCCACGCCAGTGACCTGAAGGCAGACAGGATCAGCAGACAGTATTCCTTGCTTGAACCAACGCTGCCTTTACAACTGCATTATAGCCCTGGCCAGTGTGACTCAGCTGGTTGGAGCATCGTCCTGTAGGGTTCGATTCCTGGTCAGGGCACATACCTGGGTTGCAGGTTCAGTCCCCAGTCCAGGCACATATGGAAGGCAACCAATCGATGCTTCTCTCTCGTAACAATATTTCTCTCCCTTCCCCTCTCCCTTCTGCTCTCTCTAAAAAAGCAATGAAAAATGTCCTCGGGTGAGGATTTAAAAAAACACAACAACTATATTATAGCTTGGGGATTCCTGTACTTACAGCAACATGTAAAAGGATGAACTTGGACATCTAAATTTCTCCCCTGTGGTCTCTCAAAGCCTAAATCAGCTCCTGGGAGACAGGTGGACTGAAGATTTTCTTGAAAGTGCTTGTGGGGAGGTTTGGTGCCGAACCCATGGCAGAGGAGGCAGGCCTGACAGCAGAGGGAGATAGTGCGTTCCTAGGAGGCAGGACCTAGGTCCCAGAACAGCCCGGATAAAGGAGGGAAATGCCTTCTGCAGAGGTGCCCCCTCCGCATTCGCTCATGGCCGTCCTTGTGTGGTCGGAGAGGAACATGAGAGCAGCCAGCCCTGCCTCTCTCCCATCAGCAACTGCCCCCAAACAGAAACATGCCACACAGAGTCAAGACTGTTCGGGAATTTTAGCGAAGTCACATCTACAATTGTGCCAGAATAGAGAGACTGAGAATCAGAGAATAATAAGACTGCGAGAAAGAAGTGGAAAGAAAAGAGGAACCAGGGGATGGGACCAGGCATGAGGAGCACACGAAAGGGGCAGCTGGGCAAACGGACCCTCAGGAACCGCGCGTCACCCCCGGTCACTGGGCGCCCTGGTCAGAGTGGGCCAAGCAGGGTCGAAGAGGAAGTTCCCACTGAGCCGGGCCATGGAAGGTTGGTCGGCTTCCCCCAAGCACCCACCGCTCCCAGCCCCCAGGTGAGCTGTCACTGTGAACCGGAGCCCAGGCTGGTTCAGCCTGTCCGTTAGTCCCAGAGCTGGCCAAACAGCCTTGACAGGTCTTGGCTCACCGCTGAACACGCGACCCGGCGAGGCCATCCATCACAGGAGCCAGGTGAGCAGTAAAACGAATGGAGCTCTGAGAAGGAGGCTCCTACCACCTTTTTAGCTGACATTACTCACCTCCCCCCTCTGTGAGAAATGAACCCTTGGGGGTGGGGAGCCCAGGCTGAGGCCAGTGCCATGTGGAGGAGGAGGCGGTGGCCGAGTTTTATGAATGGGCCATCTGGACAGGAAACAGCCCATGGGCCTTCCCCCGGCTGAGCCGTCCCTCCTCCCCCTGGAAATTCTTTCAGCCCCATCTGCTGGGAAGGAGGCAACACACCCAGGGAGCAAACCCACCACCCACTCCTGGGCTTCTGCCCCCACCGAGAACATTCCAGTGGTTTTGCCAAACTAAATGCTCTCCCTCAGCGAAGCCTGGATGACAACAGGTGCCCGCCTCTAGAGCCACCACTCACAGTTTCTGGATTTTATTGTTTTTCAAGACATTTCGAACAGTGCTGTCCCACTGTTGGAAATTTCAGCTGAGGGGACTAATAGGGGGCAGGATCGGTATAGAGAAGAAATGGAGATTGAGGTGCCCTTCGGCTGCCTCTGGCAGGGGCTGTGAATGACAGTCGCCAAATGACTGACCCTGCAGCCATCTGCGGGCCGGCCTGTCTGCCTGGATGGGAAGTGTGTGTGCATGTGCCTCAGTCTGTCAGGGCTGGAGGAAGACAGACCTGCGTTCCAGCCAAGCTGCAGACAGACAGACCTCCAGCCTCTGCTTTTTCCTGCTCAGTCCTACCACCCCACCCTCGGAGACCATCTGAGAGTTCACAAAACACTTTAAAATAATCACATTGGACTTTCAAAACCACAGGGAGGGCCCCAAGCCATAGGGGGTTCACATGGCAT
>PVKM010025943.1:0-19635 GCA_004027735.1 Carollia perspicillata | reverse complement strand
GGTTCAGAAAAATAGAAGTACTTTACATGTGACTAACTCAATAAGTGAGAAATACAGGCCTTTCTTCTCCTCTTTTTACTCTTTTCAGGGGCCAGGAAATTCTAAAGAAGAAGCATTACAGGAACAATTAAAGTACAAAACATGCCCTGGCTGGCGTGGCTCAGTGGATTGAGCACGGGTGTGTGAAGCAAAGGGTCGCCGGTTTGATTCCCAGTCAGGGCACATGCCTGGGTTGCAGGCCAGGTCCCCAGTGGGGGGACACATAAGAGGCAACCATACATTGGTGTTTCTCTCCCACTCTTTCTCCTTTCCTTCCCCTCTCTCTAAAAATAAATAAATAAAATATTTTTTAAAAAAGTACAAAACATAAAGGTGGTGTCTCTACGATGAGGGGCTCTTGGATATTTATGTTTGAGTAGATGCACTGATGTACTTTCAAACAAGGCAGTGTTCGAGCAATGTTACCAAATCAATACTCAGTAATTTCTAATTAATTAATTAGTAATCTGTTGGCTTGGGGTCACTTGATTTTGTTAAAATAAGAACATGGGTATGAATTTAATTATGATTATGATTGTTGTTATTACTTCATCAATGGCATCATCTAGCATGCAAACTTTTACTTGGAGTTTATGGCTTGTTTATGATAGTATGTTAATAGAAAATGAGGCATCTCCTCAATTATATTTAAAAAAGTTAAAACTGAGTCTCATGCATATACTGGTATACACACTATATAAGTATGATGTTCTTTCTGACATCGACTTGCCACTTACTGATGTCAAAAGAATATTATTACCACAGAAATCAATTCCATTAAGGTGAAAGTCAGGTCTTACACAATAATAACAGTTAACATCACTTACATACCTCTGGGTGCCAGATATAGTTCTAAGTGCTTTTCGTGCAATTATGTATTAAATATTTTTATCTACCCTACAAGACAGATATCATCATCATCATCCTGATTTTATACCTGGACAACCTGAGGTACTAAATAGTTAAGTATCTTTTGAAATTAAGGAGCTGTGTTTTGAACCTAGGCATTCTGGCTTCAAGTCTGTAATACACTGCCTCTGTTATAAGAGATATTAAAATAGCTCAAATAAGCAGAAGGTGTAGAGACATCTGTTTTGCATAACTCCATGTCAGAAGGCACATAAACAGAAAATTAAAGCATATGTTTATATGTATATGTGTGTACTCAGTTGAGCTACAAGGTTTATTCCCTGGTCACACTTGAATTCAGTCTACCGGCAAACCACATTTATTTTTATTTTTATTTTTTTTTGCATGCCACATTTTATTGGGCTTCACTTTATTGCGCTGCAGAGATATCATGTATTTATTTATTTATTTATTTTACAAATTGGCAGCAACACCCTCCACCAGTAAAAAATATTACAACTCACTTTATTGAGATACTTCATGGCACTGGTCTGAAACTGAACCCATGATATCTCGGAGATGCGCCTATATTACATTTTAAAGACTCTTAAATATACACTCAATAGTTAGGGCCTACTATATGTTTTTACTGAGCTTTCCAAGAAAGCCATGTTGAGTGCCTCTTCATGGGAAATAGCTTTCTGCAAGTGATGTTGACCTTGGATAGTCTTAGTGACAAATGCTAATCACAAAAGGGGTGTTGAATATGAGTTTTGGGGGATTATAGCAGGTTCAAGCTTCTTTTATCTTCATGGCTTAGTTTCTCTGGATACTACTGTGTTCGGCTTTTCACTCATGAATCTTTCCTATCTGTATATTCTCTCTTGGAACCTACTTGTCGTAACACAGTGTACTGATATGGTCATGGGGTCTTCTCCCACATGAGAGAATGCATATTTTTCTCCCATGATTCCTATTCCCTGCCCCTTAGAGGTCGAGTAAGGTCTATATGGAACACAGAGAAATAGACAGTCCAATATCTCTAGGCTTTTTCTCTCATTCCTTAATAAAACCCTGGGAAGAAATGTTATGTTGTAAGCCCAGCTTAGAAGGAACAACAAGACTTCAATGAGTCTAGGACTCAAACCAGGGGGCAGAAGGAGTCCTCACAATGGACAGGAAGTACAACCAAACTCACAAGGCCTGAATTCCACACACAGTTTCAAAACACGAAGTTTTCTCATTACAGACAGTACATTTTTTCTGGCTGGTCTACTCTGCACATCTTCCTCATGAACTCGCCACCCTGGCATTGGTAGCTCCCTAAGGATTTGATTATATCAAACTGCTTTCCTATGCCGCATGACCAAGGGTTACAAGCTTGATTTCCATGGATACATCTAACCAGGACTGCTGGTGGCATCTTCTGTGATATTTATAAAGACGCCAGGGTTACAACCATAAGATATTTGAATAGGGAATGAAAGCAGGTGGAAGAAATAAACACAAGTGAGAATTAGTAAGAGGGCACTGGAGATAACATCTCACATAATTTACTTTGTGGATGTCTTCCTTCTTCATCTGTATGAGTTGTTTTCTTGTCCCTACTCAAAGTGTTTTGGTTGTTTATTTAAATTGTCAGATTTCTGTGTCTGTCAAAAAGGTAGCAATAAGCCCCAGCTGGTGTAGCTCAGTGGATTGAGCACGGGCCTATGAACCAAAGGATCGCAGTTCGATTCCCAGTCAGAGCACATGCTTTGGGTTGCAGGCCAGTTCCCAGCAGGGGATGCGTGAGAGGCAACCACACATTGATATTTCTCTCCCTCTCTCCTTCCCTTCCCCTGTAAAGATAAGTAAATAAAATCTAAAAAAAAAAAGAAGTGCTAAAAAAAGATAGCAATGATGAAGACTCTGCATGTTATAAAACTAGTTAGAATCATTTAAAGGATCTGCTCATTCCCCCACCCCCTCCAAAAAAGCATTTACTGAACTGCAATTATGGGCTAAGTACTCTGCTGGGCATTGGAGAAAGAGAGAAGAAATCCATCTGATTCTATGGCTGTAGCATAGTATTTTTCCAAATTATAGCATTTATCTTTCCTACCACAGCCATTAAATATTACCGAAGCAATTATGGTGGCAGAAGAGGGAAAATAAAACAGAATTTCATAGAAGTAACTAATAGCATGTCCTTTTAATCATGCTAAAGATGGAAGAGAGCTTACCTGTCACTAAACTCACTACTTGATTCTATGACATTTTTAGGCTTTCCATTTTGCTCATCCTCCTCTCAATTATTGCACTTCTCTCTTAGATTTGCTTATTTTTTTTATTTTCTTCTTCAATTGCACTTTACATTCAATATTGTTCTGTATTAGTTTCAGGTGTGTAGCATGGTGGTTAGACAATCATATACTTTACAAAGTGCCCCCCGTGACGTTTCCAGTACCCACCTGGCACCGTACACAGTTATTACAATATTGTTCATTGTATTCCCCATGCTGTACTCTACAGCCCTGTGACTCTTCTGTAATTATCAATCTGTACTTCTCAATTCCTTCCGTTTTTCACCCACATCCCCAAACCCCCTCCCTCTGGCAACCATCAGCCTATTCTCTGTATCTATAAGTCTGTTTGCTTTGTTCATTTATATTGTTCTTTAGATGGCACAGGTAAGTGAAATCATATGGTATTTGTCTTTGTCTGACTGACTTATTTCACTTAGCATAATGCCATCTTGGTCCATCCAGGCTATAGCAAATAGTTAAGATTTCATTCATTTTTTTTTATGGCCAAGCACTATTCCATTGTATATATGTACCACTGCTTTCTTATCCACTTGTCTATTCATGGGCACTTGGGTTGCTAGCATAGCTTAATTATTGTAAATAACTCTGCATTGAACATATGGGGTGCATATACTTCTTTGAATTAGTGTTTTGGGTTTCCTCAAATATATACCCAGTAGTAGAATTGCTGGGTCATAAGGTAGCTCCATTTTTAATTTTCTGAGGAACCTCCATAGTCTTCCATAGGGTCCATACTGATCCCCATTCCTGCCAAGAGTGCACAGAGGTTCCCTTTTCACTACATCCTCATCAACACTTGCCATTTGCTGATTGATGATGGCCATTCTGACAGGTGTAAGATGGCATCTCATTGTGGTTTCATTTGCATTTCTCTGATGATCAGTGACACTGAGCATCTTTTCATATGTGTATTAGCCATATCTGTATTTCCTCTTTGGAGAAGTGTCTATTCAGATCCTCTGTCCATTTTTAAATTGTTTTTTCTCTTTTGGTGTTGAGTTACATACATATGTTTTTATAAATTTGAGATATTAACCTCTTATCAGATGTATCATCGCCAAATATGATCTTCCATTCAGTGGGTTCCCTTTTCATTTTGTTGATGGTTTCCTTTGTTGTGTTTAAACTTTTTAGTTTGATGTAGTCCCATTTTATTTTAGTTATTCTTTTGTTTTCCTTGTCTGAGATGTATAATAATATATATAAATATACTGCTACAAGAAATATCAGAGATTTTACTGTCTATATTTTCTTCTAAGGGTTTTATGGTTTCCAGTCTTACATTTAAGTCTTTAGTGGATTTGGAGTTTATTCTTGTGGATGGTGTAAGAAGGTATTCTAGTTTCTTTGCTTTTTTTGTGTATATCTGTCCATTTTCTTGACACTATATATTGAATAGACTGTCTTTACCTCATTGCATATTCTTGCCTTCTTTGTCAAATTTTAAATTGTCCATATAGGCATGGATTTATTTGGGGGCTCTCTATTCTGTTCCATTGATCTATATGTTGTTTTTATGGCAGTACCATTCTGTTTTGATTATTATGGCCTTGTAGTATAGTTTGATTATCAGGTAACATGATTCCTCCTATTTTGTTCTTCCCTCTCAAGATTGCTATGATTATTCAGGATCTTTTGTGGTTCCATATGCATTTTTAGAATATTTGTCTAATTCTGTGAAATACGTCATTGGCATTTTGATTGGAATTGCACTGAATCTATAGATTGCTTTTGATGTTAATTCCTCTTATCCATGAACATGTTATATGCTTCCATTTATCTGTATCTTTTTCAATTTCCTCCTTCTGTGTCTTATAATTTTCTGAGCACAGGTCTTTTAAATCCTTGGGTACATTTATTCCTAGGTACAGTCACATACAAGTTCTCAAACATTTCCCATCTTGAACAATTTGGTTCTTGACCAAGCTGTTGAACAAAACTTCAGTTCTCGATCCAACAACCCTTTCATACTGATGCCTATATGATCAGTCACACACCTCTCAGGTGACAAAGGAGACGATGTACATGATTGGGTTTTCAAACAAATCTCTTCTCAAACAACCTTCCAGAACAAATTAAATTCGAGATCTGAAGTTGCACTGTATTTTTTTTACTGCAATTGTAAAAGGGGTTGTTTTCTTAGCTTCCCTTTCTGATAGTTCATTATTGACGTATACAAATGCAATCAATTTTGAGATATTTATTTTGCATCCTTCCATATTATTAAATTTATTAATCAGTTCTAGTAGCTTTTTGTTGTTGTTGTTGTTGCTGAATCTTTAGGGTTCTCTATATACAGTATCATGTCATGTGCAAATAATGACAGTTTTATTTCTTCCTTTCCAATTTAGATGCCTTTTATTTCTTCTTGTCTGATTGCTGTGACTAAGATTTCTAGTACTATGTTGAATATGAGTGGTGAAAGTGGACATCCCTGTCTTACTCCTGATCTTAGGAAAAATGCCTTTAGTTTTCCCCCACTGAGTATGTGAATCTGTCATATATGAGTTTGGCCTACTGTTTTAAAATCCAACTTTAGCCTCCAAACTGCCCCATGTCAGAGTCTTATTATTCCAAGCTCTTCGCCCATTCCCCAAATCTAGTCCCATTGGTTCTGATGTTGATTTCTAAAATGTGTCTAATGCCTACTAACAATTTTCAGAGCCATTGGCTTCTTTCAGGCTTTATGTACTTTCTGAGATATCTCCCTAAGATGTTTTCTGGCATCTGTGTTGTGATTCATCTTACAAGACATATCCTCCTAGAGATTAAGATAAATATTCCTAAAGCGCCACTCTCTTCAGTTTAATTTCCCACCAGTGATGGTTCCCTACTGCTCACAGAATAACTCCAAATGCCTGAGTCTTGAGTTCAAGACCCTCCGTGGTGAGGCTGTAGTCCTCTACCACTGAGCACAGTGTAACACATGGCCTAGGCACGTGATATACCAACACTTCCCCACTTCGTTTCCTTTGCCCAAGGAGCCACTGCTTTCAACACATTCTCAGGCCAGTGGCTAATTTTCCCTTGTATAATGATCACCTGTTTTCTGTGTTGTTATCAAGTGTACTAGGATGCCAGCTTCTTGAAGAAGATTCCATACATGGTAGGCCTCTGTAGTCTTCACATCACTCATTGTTGTGCTCCAATAACTGTTTGTCCAGTGATATAGAATAGAATGCAGTGTAATTAAATGAAATGTCAAATCCTTTAGCGGGATGACACCTAAACTTTCCCTGTGACATGAATACCTAGATCATTTCAAATGTCAGCAGAAGAGGATATTCAGTCTTAGCAAACCAAATGTTTGAGATCAACTCAGCTTCAGGGCAAGAACAGGTGACTGAACTTCTAAGAGGTAATTTCATTTGTATTTATCGGTCTTTATCACAGACCAAACACTCAAGTCAGAATATAGTGCCCATGTTAATTTATATCTGAAAAATTCTAACAACTCACATGGCAAGGACTTTCTTGGTGTCGTATTAAGCTAATGGAACTAATGACAAAAGTCTAAAGCTCTCCAAAAACATGGAAAGCGTAACTAGTACCTAAGCTTTAAACGTCGTCTCAGCTGGACTGCACTAGGAGACAGAAGATTCCTCAGTCAGATATTTTCTTCTTTATTAAAATACCCTCCAAAATAGCAAACTTCTTTCCCATTAATGAATGTTCAAGCTCACAATAGACTTTCACTCAATAATATTGTCACTTCAAAGGAAATCCTTTCATTCCTTATCAACGTTACTAATAAAGTCTGTTCCTTGAGACAGAAATAACCAACCAATTATTCCTGACATGTTCTTTCACAAGGGAAACATGAGGCTCAATTTGTTCACTCCCCAGAGAATCGCTTCTGAGTGACTCATATCTAAAATAAAGCCTTAAAGTTTCTCCTCGAAGCCATAGCAATGAAAAATGAATGGTCTCTTCCACAACTCTCAGCAAATTGAAATTCTTTCTAGTTACCCAGAGTTATCCGTTTGGCCAGATTTGATAATAACTACCAATCTAGGATTAATTGCCTTACCTTGCCTAATTGGCAAATTCAGTAAAAGTGATTTATCTCCACGGTACTTCACAGTGGTACAATTTCTAGCCTGCCTTGTAGTGAAATGCTGTTGGAGTGGAGAGAGCAAAGGATCTTATCACGGAACACAGAGAAGCATGTCTGTAATATTCATGGTGTACTTGCGTGATGAGCACACATTTTTATTTTGACAGAGAGAGTACACGCACTCACGTAAACCCTCTGATCTGAGCAGAATTTAAATTTATTTCCAGCAACAAAACCTGCATTTTTCTTTCATTTTGTCATCTGCAATCATCCCTGAGGATATTTAAAAAAAAAAAGCATAGGAGGGTGACGTAAGAATTTAATATCTAACCACGCAAAACTAAAAACCCTCAATGTTACTTTAGGTGAGAGGCCCAATCACACAGCAGAGCAGCGTGGCTTTCTGACTGCTCCAAAGTTACTGATGCGTTCTGTTGACAGAAGGAGCCATTTCCTTGTTTCTATTCAGTTAGCACTTGGGAGAATAAAAGCTGCAAAGTGAATCGACAACTATTTAAATAAGGCTTTAGATTGAACTCTGTTACCTAAAGAAAGAAGATTTATCTTCTGTTTTATGAAGCGTGGCAAGGCTAACAAAAAAAATCCACTACTTACAGTGTGAACTTTTAAGAAAATACACATGGTTTACACGTAAATAAAGTTAACTCCTTTATAAATTGTTGGGTGTTATTAAATGACGTTTCCCCTCACCCTAATTAATTCAAGGAACAAAAAGAGCATTATCAATTGTCAGGCTTTCTCTCAGCTGTGTTTTTTCCTTGTCTTAGTCTTAACGTAAATAACCAGTCCTGAAGTGGGTTTCAACAGATAAAGGTGCAAGCTGACCTCACTTTCTGAACCAGCAAAGCAATTCCTTCTCCTGCCTTTCACACACTTATATGGGTAAGTCCGGGATGTGCAAGATTACACAGTGGCCTTGCATATCATTCCCCTGCTTTCGTTTTGTTTCAAATTGTCCTCTTCAAAGCAATTTCGTACTCATAGGAAATGGCAAATTTACAAAGTAATAGAATCTATTCGAATTTTATGGCAGTATTAGTCAAATCTTTTCCATGCCATTCACTCTGTATCTTCCAGGGGAAAGTACAAATCATTTCAGGTAATAGTTAGATGTGAAGACCCCGGGCGGCCTGTCTCTCCTTAATAGAGTCTGTTCAAAAGTTTCAAGCTAAGGCTTTCCCTCAGAGCCTCCCTAAAGCATTCCTATTTCTGGTAGGCCCACCATTCTGCCAAGTTGCTCTTGGAGACCTTGGTACTAGCTTCCTCCTCAGATTCCACACATCCAGTGCCAACATCCTTCCCTCTACTAGACAACGTTATTGGCCTTAGTCTTGCCCTTCCCTGAAATGCCTCACAGTCCCGGACTAATGGAAACATTAACATCATGACTGGAAAGAACACCAAAAAACAACTGGTTCATGCTTCTACTTCCAAAGCAAAAAGATGGAGAATCTGAGAGATGAAGTAATGTCTGAACACCACACATTCATTTAGTGGTAAAGTTGGGATACTATTCTGGCTTGCAGCACAAGAAGGTTGTCATAGGTTGGGTTCTTCCCCCAACTGGGTCTGAGTCAAGGACTTAGGTACAAAGAGTTTATTTGGGAGGTGACCTCAGGAGGCATTATGAGAGGGCAGAAATGTGAGACAGGTTACCCAATGGACATCTGGGGCCCATTCTTGCTGGGAAATGTCTGAGCGATTATGAGAATGGAGGGGTACCATGGTGAGGATTCTGGAGTGGTTATCCATCATTTCCCATCTCTTATAGTTAATGGCAGCTCTGGCAACAGTAACTCCACTTCCTGCCCACCCGCAAACTGGCTGATACTCTCCTGCAGCCAGCAAATGCCCTCAAAGAGGAGCCATTGGTATATATAGGACCTGTCTGCATGCAACTGCCAGTGAAGGCCAATGGGAAGCGGGTGGTTACAGAGCCTACCAGAGCAATGCACAGTCCTCACAGGAAAAATGGACCAATTCAAGATCTAGCATTGGACCTAACTTCTTCACCAGATGTTCAATTAACATCCACGTGACAAGTGCACCTCTCCTAGTCACAAGTCCAAAGGTAAATTAAAACACAGTTGGTGCTTTTTTCCTGGTGGAATAGTGGATAGGGATGACCATAGCTATAGCTGTCCTTGAAGTGCTTTATTGTAAACTTCTGTGTCCTCAAAACAGCTTTGGAGACAGTGGTAGAAAGGGCCAGTCTCATGTGTCATTGAAAATGAAAGCTCATGAATAGGAAAAGAGTGTGGGGCTTAGAAAGAAAGGTATCTCTTATCCACACAGAAGAACTGTGAAGCTAGCTGTGATAACACATTACAAAAGGAGAGAATGAAATCAGGTGGGATGTGGATTTAGGAGATTTGAACTGAAACAGTAGATATTTCCTTCAAAGGCCATAAATCTAAGAACCACAGATCCTGAGTAAAGTTGTCAGGTAATTTCATCATGATTATTAGAATGAACCCCCCTCAAAATGCCAGATCGGAAATATGATTATGGAAATCCTAGTCACAGAAACAAGAAATTCCTTCTGGCAACCAGGGAGCATAACTGTAAATGTACAAATAAACTGATGGAAGATAAGCTGCAAATATTACAATTTAATAGATGCTGTGTTTTATAGGAAAGCAATGTTACAAACATCCATTTTCATCAAGCTCGGCCTGCTCCAAGGTATTATACATTGAAGGTAAAAACATGTAAAAAAAAAATCTTGTCTTATTACTTAAATTTGCACTGTAGGTAATCCCTGTAGCGACTCTCTTGCAGGAAGTCAAAACCTGAATAAACCACATGCCCTCATTTTCCCCTTCCAGAACTATGTTTGAATTTCCTTCTCAAATATGAAAAGCCTAGTCGTGTCATATTTGAAAGACAGCCACTTCAAAAAAGATGAGGCGAAAATTATTTTCAAACTCGCCTGAAGCTTCAGTTCTTTCCTATCTGGAAACAACGCAGTGCGTGTGTGTATCTGGTACACCTATACAAAGACAATTAGTATCAACAGCATAACAATAACGAACCTTGTGTTGTTGTACTTGACGTTTCAGGTCCTCGAGGTCGGGTCCAAGGGGCTCTTTCTCCATTTTCCTCGTTCTCTCCTCTGTTCTTGTTAGCCAGTCATTTAACTCTTTCAGTTGCTGATTCTGGAGATCCATGAGAACTTTATGCAAACTGAAAATTTGAAAGATGTCTATTATTACCTCCATCGAAGCAACTATACTTACTATTACTGAATCTATGAACACGAGGAAAGTGTTGACACTTACAATTTATGATGTGTTCTCATAGTTTGGCATGTGTTGGACATTAGGAAGATAAGGACAGTGACCGATCAACCATGTTTGACTTTCATCTTTACTCAATTTATCACAGTTCACATATCCCAATTTCTAGAATATTTCATTAAGTTAACTCAATATGTACACGCTAAGTGAAACCGAGTCGTCTTTGGCAATTGAGCTAGTAGTATATCTTGGCAATTGTTTGTTTATATTTCCACTATTTTTTTCTTTTTTAAATCCTCACCCAAGGGTATACTTACTAATTTTTTAAGAGAAAGAGGAAGAGGTAAGGAGAGAAAGGGAGAAAAACATTGATGTGAGAGAAACATCGATGAGTTACCTCCCATCAATGTCCTGACCGGGGACCAAACCCACAACCTTTTGGTGCATGGGACACCACTCCAACCAACTGAGCCACCCAGTTGGGGAGAAATAGATCAGCCAAGTAATGTTTTTACAAAGATGTACGCAATAGGCTGGCTGGTGTGGTTCAGTGGATTGAGTGCCAGCATGCAAATCAGGGAGTCTCTGGTTCAATTCTCAGTCTAGGGCACATGCCTGGGTTGCAGGCCCTGTCCCCAGTAGGGGATGCATGAGAGGCAACCACGCATCAATGTTTCTCTCCCTTTCTTTCTCCCTCCCTTCCCCTCTCTAAAATAAATAAACAAAGATGTATGCAAGAGTGGGCTGGGTAATGAATTTAAAGTCCAAAGGCTTGGGTTCACAGCTCTAGAACCAAATTCTTACACATTCTCAATTAGAATTCAGCATCGAAGACACGGGATAGTATCTTGCCTATCAATCACACAACTTCCTGGTAAGGATGAAACTTAACACAGAGGTTATTCCATCCACTAATTCAACAAAAATCCAAGACTCAAACATAGAGAAGTATTAGTAGCTATTTCAAGGTAAACATTCTTTATGAAGGCATATTTCAATACTTGTTGGAAACCATAGTATACTGGGCACTAATCTAATACTGCTTCAGGGGATATAATTTAAATTAGAAGTGTACTATTCTGATTTATAAAATCTTTACTGTAAATTCTCACTAGCCAGCATATTTAACCACACAAAATACACCAAAAAAAAAAAAAAACCTGAGAGTGTTTAAAATATGTCAATGACACCATTTATTGACCTGTAACATTGGAGGACCACATGCCCCCTAGCACACATTGCAATCAGAAGTCTGTGAGCATGAGCACTCCTTTACCAAACAGTAAAAGTAGACATCCTTTTATGCAAAATGACATAGATGAAGCGTCGATTTTGGTGGAAGCAAAACCTGAAAAGTTGTTAGTTTAAGTCTCTTAGACAATGAATACCATCCCAGCCTTGCGAGGCATATAAATCTCCCACTTTATTGCTCCGGTCTATCCCTTGAGAATAGATCTGATAATAACATTTCACGAGAACTGGCTGCAGCACCCTTCTTTCTGTTTGTTGTTTTTCCTGCCCGGCTTGTCATTAGGTTCTGCTAAAAAATCTTACATCTCCAAAAACTGAGAGAGAAAAACAATCCCACATTATTACTGCAGCTCAATGAAATGTTTCCAGTGTAACATGCTTTTGTTAGTTAATAAGGGATTTCATTGGAAAATATTAGTTGCCTTTTTTTTAACCTTGGATAGATATTTCATTCAACAAATACTCACCAAGTTCCACATCTCTGCCGGAAATTATTTGTTTAGAATGAATAAAAGATACTTATCCTCATATTTAGGTAGCTTAGAGATATTTAGAGAAATGGAGACATCAAGAATCACCCTATTACAAGGAAACCATTAGCATTAGATTTATATATATTTCAGAGCATACAAACAACGATGCTCCAAATTGACCTGGGGTCATCGGGAAGGTTGTGGGTACAGAACACAGATCCTGAGAGTTGAGACTTGGGAAACTGATTCATACCCATATTGAACGTGACCAGGTGTTAGGGATAGAAAGGTAAGAAAGACCCACTGTGTTTTGGTCACAGTGCGTACATTCTGGGGCTGGGAGCCAAAGATAATATATAGCTCATTAGGACACTGGTGAATTATAATCGTGACCATGCTATGAATGAGAGTAACTGAGTCTTTCAAGCAAGGAAAGGCTTTTTTGAAGTACTGATATTTGATGAACTCTACCACTTTAAGAAGAAGCATGAAGAGAAAGGGGTAAACACTCTCTATACAGAAGGAACCATCTGTGCAAAGGCCCTGAGGCATCACAGAGGACCACGAAGGCCGGTACAGCTCGACTGCATAAGGTAGAGGACACTTGCACCTTGTCAAGCACCCTACACTAATCCCTGGGCCCCAGGAGGTTTCCTGAATTCTGCCTGAAACTCTCTAGTCTAAACCTCCGGTAATCATTTATGTTCTTAATGGTTTCATCTTATAAACCTAGACTCAGGGAATAACCAATGACAACACATGTGCCCATCAGTGTTTCATCAGGCATTGCATCTTTTAGAGGTGGAATGTAGAACTGTCTGGTTGGAGGTTCCTGGAGGAGAGAACAGCATGCAGGGTGGCAGGCAGT
Source organism: Carollia perspicillata (assembly GCA_004027735.1). Classification (NCBI taxonomy): domain Eukaryota; kingdom Metazoa; phylum Chordata; class Mammalia; order Chiroptera; family Phyllostomidae; genus Carollia; species Carollia perspicillata. The sequence goes on along the minus strand of PVKM010025943.1, from coordinate 6,529 downwards.
GCATGGGGACACTCAGTATGCAACCCATACGGTTCAATGTTTCAGTGACTCGCACAGTCGCATCAATGTTTCTGAGCCAAACAGATCCCTGCTTTACTGCTCTAGGCCACTGGCTCTCCGAGTGTGGGCCCTGAACCAATAGCATCATGCCAGCCCCTGGGAACTTGCTAGAAATGCACATTCTTAGGCCCTGCCCCAGATTTACTGAGGGAGGGGCCCAGGGGTCTGTCTCAACAAGATTTCCAGGTGATTCGAATGCACACTCGAGTGTGAGAATCACTACAGTGGCTAATTTAATCTGCATTCCCAATACTTACCCAAACTCTGTCTGGACCAATGTGTTACCAATAGTGACGTTAATAGAAGGGCAAATGCCAATGGCCAGGAGGTGGTTATTATGAGTTATTTTGACACGGGACCATTACATTCTCAACCTGATGTTATCTCCACTTACAGAGACAAGTAGGACCATCAACTCCTTGAGAACGGCTTCTTATTTGAGGCTGCAAAAGTCAGGGATTTCACATGGATGGAGCCTGAACTTAACCTCAGGATAAGTTTGAAAACAGAAAGATGTAAGTTTTGTGGGGGGAGGGAAGGAGGCTACCAAACATCATGAAAATGTGTATCATTCATCCCTTTGTGGAAAGGCTTCTGAGAAGACAATTTTTAACTGTGTAAATATTTATTTTCCTTACCATAGGCCTCGACTAGCTATTGGTCATCAGTGGTCCATACTCCTCATTTGTTCTCATGTTAATTGAAAATAAAGTGAAATTGTTGCCAATAGCCAAAAATTGTGAGATGCCACCTGCAAACTTTTGCCCTGGCCACTCTTGAGAATATCTAATATGATTTACCAGCACCAAACCTGCCTTCCTATATGGCAACAATCTGTGATGCTGAATGGCAGTTGTACTTCACAGAGCAAGCATGCGTGCTCTGGCTGGCCACTGTCCCAGCCATGCCTTATGGTCTTTTGTACCCACTCTCATCCCTCTGTGTTCTCTTTCTGGCTCCTATCATGGGCATCTGGATGTGCCGCTCTGTTGAGTCTTGTCATGGCTTCTTCAACATAAGTATTCAGAGAGACTACTTCAGGATTCAGATTTACATTCAGGATGTCAGGTCTGAGCACTTCTTTTGTTTTTGAAGTTTTCTTTTCTATTATAGTTGATATTTGATATTATTTGATGTTACTTTCAGGTGTACAGGATAGTTATCAGGCAACTGTATAATTTATAAGTGACCCTCCCCCAATAATTCAAGTACCTACCGGGCACCATACATCGTTATTACAATGTTATTGAGTGTATTTCCTACACTGTGCTTTAGATCTCCATGACTATTCTGTGACTTACTAATCTGTACGTCTTACTGCGCCACCTTTTTCACCCAGTCTCCCAACGCCCTTCCCTGCAGCAACCATCATTTTGTTCTCTGACTCTGTGAGTCTATTTCCGCTTGCTTTGTTCATTTATTTGGTTCATTAGATTCCACATATAAGTGAAATCATATGACATTTGTCATTCTCTAACTTATTTCACTTAGCGTAACATCCTCCACTTCAATCCATTCTGGCAGAAATGTTGAGAGTACCTTTTTTACTGCAGTATAGTATTCCACTGTGTAAATGCACCACTGTTTTGATATACATTTCTCTAGTGATGGACACTTGGGCTGCTTCCAGATCTTGGCTATTGTAAATAACACTGCAGTGAACATAGGGGTGCACATATTCTTTCAAATTACTGTTTTGGCTTTCTTTGAATATACGAGTCCTGTCCAGGAGGTATCCAGCCATGTAATATGGAAAATAGAGACATTCATTAAAAAGATACAAGAGGCAAGAATCATTGTACATAGAACAATGATGCCTCAGTCCCCTTCAGAGTAGGCACCTTGGGACCTCACACAGTTCTCCCAATTGCCATCAGCTGCCTCGTCGTATTTTCCTAAATCCTATCAACAGTCTAAAATCTCTTTCCTTTCAAAGGTGATTTTTGTTTTGGAAAAAGCCAGAAGTTGCAGGGCATCAGATCTGGGCTGTAGGGGGGCTGAATCATCTGGGTGATTCGATGTTTCACCAAAAAACTCTGCATGAGACATGATGTATGAGCGGGTGTGTATCTTGATGAAGCTGCCAATCACCAGTTGCCCATAGCTGCAGCCTTCTGAATCATCCAAATAGTTTCTGCAGAGGAATATTCAAGCTTAACACAAAATTTCATGGAGATTCATTGCTCTACTTGCTCAGTCACTTTGGATACGACCACTACACAGTACACATGCTCAGTCAAAGGCGTCTATTGCCCCCACAGACTAGTACAGTGAAGTTGTCATTGTTCATGCATGCACATTCCAGTCCTTTCTCCTTGGCTGCCACGTTACACTGATGTTGCTCGAACTGTTTTCGTTATATTAACAATGGCTGGACTTTTTCCAGACAGAGCTCATATATGCAGAAGTGGCCAAAAGGCAGTTCCAATCATAATTTTTTTAAAAACCCCCATGCTGTTATCCATAGTGGCTATACCAATTTGCACTCCCACCAACAATGCATGAGTGTTCTCTTTTGAGATCTTTCATTTCTGGCAAGTTTGCAGGTGAAGCCAATGTTGCTAAGCCATGGATGACACTTTGAATAACAAGAATCTAGGTAAGAATATTGTGTATTTGAAAATCACTGCTAGTCTTTTCATGGGGTGTGTGTGTGTGTCTGTGTTCAATCCATTAGTTAGCCGCTGCTCAGAATTGGAAGATTGAAGAAACATACAGGGTCCAGCAGAAGTAAGGCCTGTTTGAGTGTGGTTGGTAGGGTAATAATATGGGTGTCATAATTTATAGTTTTAATTTGAACAGGTCACCTAAAATGTCCTTTGGTGTGCTTGAGTGTGATATTGTTATGTTACAGAATGACATGCTTGTGACTTGGTAATAGAAGAGTTTGCAATAAAAAGGGGCATTATTTGTGCAGGACCCTATAGATTAATCTGATGCTGGTAGGAAAACACAAAAAGGGTGTATAGTCAGCATGCCCCGACATTCGCCATTATTCTAGTATTCTTCTTGACTGCAGTGGTGATAGGACTATTGAAGCTGCCCTCCCTCAGTGATCCCCCAGTATCTTTCACAATGAATGTTATATAATTAGGGAATCTGCTCTTTCTTGTGATTGTGTCCAGCGCACAGTTTATTTAAAGTGAGACAAATCCCAAAGAGGAACACAGGATTTCCTTAGGGATGAAACTTCTGAAAAGAAATGAACTTGGAGATCAGACAAGTGGAAAAAAAAGGATGATATCCAAGCGGATCACGTCTGTAAAGAGCTCATCTGTGTATGGTTGTCCTTTGGACTACAGAAACAATTATTCTTAAGGTACTGTTCAAAAACATTTTCTTTTCCATTGTTGTCACTTTAGATATGTAATTATTCAGCGATGCCTGGTCAGTCCTTACTGCATCCTGTGTTGGGGTCACGTGAAATAAATGAACTGGTGCTAAATGGTGCTGTGCCGGCCTCACTCACTGAGGCCTCTGAAAAGACAGCCTCTATACAGGAGCAGATGAATTACAGGCCACAGTTCCCAGGGCGAGCAGCGGCAAGGAAGTGAGTGTGTGAGTAGTGGCTCATGAATATCTATGCACGGACAGAGGAAGAAGCAGCCATGAGAACAGACTTGACAGCTACCATGGGAGGGTGGCTGGAGGCCTGGGTGAAAAGGGTGAAGGGATTGAGAAGTACAGATTGGTAGTTACAGAACAGTCACAGGGATGGAAAGTACAGCAAGGGGAATACAGTCAGTAACATTGTAATAACTAGGCATGGTGCCAGGTGGGTACTGGAAATATTGGAGGGACCACTTTGTAAATTATAAAAATATCTGACCACTGTGCTGCACACCTGAAAGTAATACGAAATACTGCGAAATGTGAACTATCCGTGAAAAATAAAATTTAAAAATTTAAGGAAAACAAATTTTTTAATTTAAGTAAATTGGGATAAAAAAGAAAAGAAAGGACTTTAATCTTGGTATGTCTTTTGAATTTTCTACTTTGTGACTCAATTTTTTTAAAAAACCTCTGTAATTGTGAAGTAGAATTTTGAAAGTACCACTCTTCTAAAAAGAGGATGAGGGCAGAGAAGAGAATTAAGTCCTTATTTGAAGATTATATTAGAAGCTATTTAAAGTATTTAAAAAAAGAAAAAGACAATTTTAAAAGTTAACTCTCTAAAAATACATTTTTATGGTTCATGAGACGCCATTAAACAGATGACTAGATTCACAATTATAAAATATTTTAATCTAACTTTTCTGATGAGAATGACCAAACTGGACTTTCAGACAGACTCACAGATACACGGAACTGAAGAGTGTGATTTAAAGAACAATTCTCAAAGTTTAGATGCTAAGTGATCTGGAAATCCCATAAGGAACAACTGTCTTAAAACATTTATACCTCTTCCTCTTTCGCGGAATGAATTATTTCGTGAACATTCAACCTGTCTCTCAGAATTTTGTCACTCACGTTACCAGCTGGTCTGAATCAATACAAAGACGAAAACCCAAAGCTCAGACCATCAACGTGTTCATAAAAATGCAGGGCACTTTGGAAACGTGTATTAAGCGCCAGCAATGTGTTATGCGGGGCGGAAAGGGAGGTGAGGAGCTTAAGAGTGGAGGTAATGCTGGTCTCCTTCGCAGGAACAATCCACAGAAATGAAAGTGCTGACACAGTGGAGTTCAACTACGGCACAACATTCAGTTAGGAGAGAGGTGATGGATATTTCCTCTGTGCTGACTGTGATACGGGCCCTTTGCTTGGCACAGAAGGCCTGATTGAACTGATAACACAACTGTCAGAAAGCCTCTGGTTTGCCCCTGTTGCGAATTCCTATATTATGGTAAAACTGTCACCGAGGAAAACCGGATCATAGTCTTGTCCTTACTTGCTCTCTAGCCTCTCTTGTCACTTTACCCTTTCCAAAGCATTTTGGCCCAAGTAAGAAATACCAGGATAACAGGATTCTGCTGGGAATGAATGACTATGGCTCCATGGCCTTAAGAATCCTGCATTTGCTTTCGTTTTGAGATGAAAGAACAAAACTCGGGCTTTCCAACAGTGCAGTGACAAGGCTGAGGTCAGGTGTCTGTGATCACTTTCTAATAAAGCTGACTCTGCAGCAAAATTGTATGTTTCTCTTTCATATTAACCCCAAGTCAGATAAACACTTCTGAGAGTTACGCTCCATGAAATAATCAGTCAATTAAAAAAATAAAAACTTAACCTTTCAACAAAATAATCTAATTGAAATATCTAAAATGAAGTCACCCACGTATTTTCAACTGTGCAGGGGATTGAGTGACTGAAATCACACTGTTGCAAACTAAAATTAATGCGTTTACTTATTCAACCTGTTGGCTTGAAAATCTTAACACAATGGTTTTAATGAATTAGATTATAGAGTCAATTTTACTTCAGGAATTCTGTACAGGCGACTAGATCCTCCCAGAAGGCTCCCATATGCTAAAATACGTAGTTGTTTTAATGCCCTTGTATGCACTTTTGTTCCATTTACTCTACTGCGAAATTGATTAATAAAGGTGATGTTTAAGTCTGGGTTTTATTAAAATTACCAGAGAAAGGTGAATTATGTCCAGCCAGTGATTCTACTAAACACTCAGGGTTGAATATAATTTTGCTGGTTTTCAAGACTGAGGCAAAATGTCTACTTCAGCCCTTTGATGCTCACAGGTAGCCAGTGTCTGCGTAGCTGGGCCCAGGCAGCACGGCCATGTCAGGATGAACCTGAACCAGCGGCACAACATTGAGGCAGGTTCACGACACTGAATGTCTTTACCCAGTTATTCACACACTAATTATACTATAGAACTTGTTAACTATCTATTAAGTAGCAATTCGGACCTTGTAAAATGTGTGACTTTTATTTATTTTTTATTGAATTTATTGGGGTGACACTGGTTAATAAGATCATATAGGTTTGGGGGTACAATTGTGTAATACATCATCTGGATATGGTATTGTGTGTTCACCACCCCAAGTCAAGTCTCCTTCCATCACCATTTATCCCCCCTTTACCCTCCTCTACCTCCCCCACCCCCTTCCCTCTGGTACTCACCATACTATTGTGTCTATCAGGTTTTTTTTTTTTTTTTGCTTAATCCCTTCACCCTTTTCACCCAGACCCCCAACCCTGTCCCCTCTGACAGCTATCAGTCTGTTTTCTGTATTTATGAGTCTGTGTCCATGTTGTCTGTTAGTGGATTTTGTTCATTAGATTCTACATATAAGTGAAATCATGTGGTACTTGCCTTTCTCTTACTGGCTTATTTCGCTTAGCATAATGCTCTCCAGGATTTTTGAATATAATTTAATTTTGGAATAAATAATTATATTCATCACACATCAGTAGATAGAAGTATTACTATTACTCGTGATGATGCATGGACTGATACTAGCCCAATGTACAGATGGGGAAATAAAGGTTTGCCTGGGGCAAAGGCAC
>PVKM010025942.1:0-19631 GCA_004027735.1 Carollia perspicillata | reverse complement strand
ATTTTCCCTTGGGGCAGTGTGATGAGGACCGATGTCACTCTGCACTCGCAGGGTCCACGTGAGAGCAGGGACCAATGAGATGACGGCACTGAAGCTTCTATAGCAGCCGCCGTGCAGTGCCCCCTCCTCTCCAGAAACAGGGAGAGAAATTTTATCTTTTTCATGTAAACAAGTCCTCTGCTGAATCGAAAAGCAGAAGGTTTCTAGGTGTTATAGCTCTTTGGAATATGAATGTACGGCTCAAGATTTTATTTCCCTTTGAAACAGAAAGAAATGGCTCCAGGGGGAGAGAAACCTATGAAGCTCTCAGGAGGGATTCTCTATTCTTAACTTCCAAGGCGTGGTCGCTGCTCTCAGTCATCCCTTAACTGGTTTGCCAGTAATTTTTGCTGAACAAGCACTGTGAGAAATATGTATTACCAACTAGCTGTTGATATAACAAATGGTTACATGCCTTCTTGTCTCTTTATTTTCTTGAAATTCGATTTTCTAAAGAATCAGAGTAAAACCATCACATACGTGATATTATCAAAATAATCTTGCATACAGTATCAAAATAGTCTTGCATGTAGAATTTATTCTTGTAAACGTTTAAGATGTAACTGAGAGCAGTATTAGGGATGGGGTAGATATAATATATATAAGAAATTCTTTTATCTTCATTTTTGGTAGTAAATAACAAATATTTTGACCAAAAATTTACAAAATGTTACAATTATTTGTAACATTACTTACAACGAAAAAATTCTATCACAATATTCTGATCCTTTAGAGACTAGTGGTTATTCATGAAAAGTTTGTGTTCATCTTGACTACTTTGAGGCCATATATATATTACATTTTAGTTTCCAACCAGAACCAGCAGGAATTGGTATAAATTAAGGACGCCAGTGCGGAAGCCTGTTCCTTGTCAGACCCTCACGCTGGAACTGCGCTGCACAGAACACCAATGGACTCATTTCAAGGTCAGTGAAGTGGTCACGGAAGAACCTAAAGTGTTTCAATAGCACTCTGTGCGGTCTACTTGCTGTGGAAAGGCCCACAGCTGGCCTGCCCTATGGTTCCATGGGTCCAAATAAAACTTATTCTCAGTATTCTAAGATAGTCCCATGCCACAGATGAGAATAGGATGCTCTGGAATAGCAATGTTTTATTCAGACTTTTGCGGTTGGACAAGCCTTCATGTTTCTTTCAAAATCCAGGTCATTAATGGAGAACTGGGGCAGGACCCCAGGCCTGGGGTGGCCCCAGGAAGGCAGGGAGTGTGTGGGTTCCACTCACGGTTTGCTCTTGGGCTGTGAGCGCCTTCCTCATATCCCAGTTTTAGTTTCTTTTTATTCTTATTCTCATAATATATATCAGCAATTTTCAACCTTTTACTAATTTTCTCATGGCACATATAACCTAATTGCTTCTGCTGGAAGCAATTTACATTTCTGTGGACAAGAACCATTTGCATTATATCAGTTCTCAACAAGTCTTTCACAATTTTTCTGGACACATACTACAATAAAGGTATGTAACATATAAAACATATGAAAGTTAGCTGCCCAGAAAGAAGTAAATAAAATCTTAAATCAATCAGTAAAATTGAGCAAATAAAAATCAAGTGGAAAGTTCTTTCTTTCTGCCTTTGGGCCACTGCTGTAACTTAGTGTCACATATATCTTAAGGAAAGTGTGTTCAAGTTCATAGTTACCTACATTTGGATGATCCCTGATGTTTTCTGGGTCACCTCTCTTTGTCACTCAGGGATTCTGGCTCAGGAAATGTCAACTAATTTTATTGTCTCTATAAGAAAGATATAGCAAGGAAGACGCTTTTCTCCAAAGAACTAAACACACGACTATAAGGTTAAATATAAATTTCTGCACTGGAGTGGCATCGGAGCAGGATGGAGTAACATGTAAGGAAGTGGATAAGAATTCAAATGCGTGGATTCAGGCCAAAATCTTCCACAACGCAGACCAAAGTCATATAACATTGCTAAACCTCAGTTTCTTTGTTCCCGTGTTTCAGTAGAAATGATTATGATGCCACAAATCTCAAAAGGTTGTTGTAAAGATGAAATTAAATAATGAATATGGAAGAAACGTATAATGTATAAAGTATTATCCTTAAATGTTAGCCATCACCACGGTTTTAATCTGCTGGACTGACATAACACAGTATGTAGATGGAGGGGCAGGTGGGAAAGCAGGTCTGCAAACCTAACCCTGAAACTAATTTGCTGAGTTATTCTGAACAGATGATGGAAACTTCAGGGCTTCCATGGCCTCTTTGTCCCTTTTTAATTCACAAAGTAATTGTGAATTTCTAATGAAATAATGACAGCACTCAGACGATGACAAAGTACCATGAAAATATCAGCCAAGGCCGGTAGTTTGGCTAAACATCAGAGCTGAGGAAATTACAGACATTTTTCCTTTATTGGTTATTTATAATAACTTTTGTTATAAAAATAACCATTTCTGTGATTAAAAGTATCAATCCCCCCCCCAAATTTTACTTACTTGTACTAAAGGTAATATGTAATTTTATTATTTATTTTTTTAAAATATTTTTAAACATAAATTTTATTGATTATGCAATTACAGTTGTCCCATTACTTTTCTCTCCTTAATTCCCCTCTGCCCTGTACCCCCTCTCCCACCATCATTCCCCCACCTTAGTTCATGTCCATGAGTCATACATGTAAGTTCTTTGGCTTCTCCATTTCCCATACGATTCTTAACCTCCCCCTGTCTATTTTGTAGCTACCATTTATACTTATTCTCTCTACCTTTCCCCCCATGCTTTCCCCTTCTCCTCCCCACTGGTAACCCTCCATGTGATCTCCATTTCTGGGAACCTGTTCCAGTTTTTTGCTTAGTTCATTTTAGTTTTTGTTTGTCTTTTTTTAGGTTTGGTTGTTGATAGTTGTGAGTTTGTTGTCATTTTACTGTCCATATTTTTTATCTTCTTCTTTTTCTTACATAAGTCCCTTTAACATTTCATGTAATAAGGGCTTGGTGATGATGAACACCTTTAACTTGGCCTTGTCTGAGAACCACTTTATTTGCCCTTCCATTCTAAATGACAGCTTTTCTGGATAGAGTAATCTTGGATGTAGGTCCTTGCCTTTCATGACTTGGAATACTTCTTTCCAGCCCCTTCTTGCCTGTAAAGTTTCTTTTGAAAAATGAGCTAATAGTCTTATGGGAAACTCCTTTGTAAGTCATTGTCTCCTTTTCTCTTGCTACTTTTAAGATTCTCTCCTTATCTTTAATCTTGGGTAATGTAATTATGATGTGCCTTGCTGTGTGCTTCCTTGGGTCCAACTTTGGGACTCTCTGAGCTTCCTAAACTATCTGGAAGTCTATTTCCTTTGCCAGATTGGGGAAGTTCTCCTTTATTATGTTTTCAAATAAGTTTTAAATTTCTTGCTCTTCCTCTTCTCCTTCTGGCTCCCCTATGATTCAGATGTTGGAGTCTTTAAAGCTGTCCTGGAGGTTCCTAAGCCTCTCCTCATTTTCTTGAGTTTTTGTTTCTTCATTCTGTTCTGGTTGGAGGTTTATTTTATCCTTTTGTTCCACACCGTTGATTTGAGTCCCGGTTTCCTTCCCTTCACTGTTGGTTCCCTGTATATTTTCCTTTATTTCACTTTTCATAGCCTGTCTTCTTCCTCTATTTTGTGACCATACTCAACCATTTCTGTGAGCATCCTGACTACCAGTGTTTTGAAGCCTGCATCCAAAAGTTTGGCTATCTCTTCATCGCTTAGTTATACTTTGTTCTGGACTTTGATCTGTTCTTTCATTTGGCCCATATTTCTTTGGGCACGTCTGTTATGTATAAGGGGTGGAGCCTTAGGTGTTGACCAGGCTGGGTCAACCTTTGTCGGTGCGTTGTGATGCTGTATGTGGAGGAGGGGTCTGAGAGGAAAAACTGCCGCTTGCTCAGCTCCCTGCTGACCTGCAGTCACTTCCTCCATTACTCACAAGCAAATTGGGCCCTTCTGGTGCTAATTCCCATGTCGGTGGGTTTGTGTACATCTAGTGCCCTGCTGGTCTCTCCAACGAACTCTCCTGTGAGGCTGGGAGTCTCTCCCATGCAGCAACCCCCACAGGGGTTTTCAATCAGTGGTTTGAGGCTTTATTTCCCTGTGCTGGAACCCTGGGTTTCATGGTCTGTCTCACTTCTCAGTTGTTCCTCTAGGTCTATCCACACACAAATGTGGGACCGCCCTGTCCCCTAGCTGCCATCTCACCACCCACCCCCTGGAACCAATCCTCCAGCTGCTGCCTTGCTGGAAGTCCTCTCCACTCTGGCTGTCCATCTCTGCCCCTCCTACTGGGCTGGGTGAGTGTTTCTTCTTTAACTCCTTGGTTGTCGGACTTCCATACAGTTTAGTTTTCTGGCAGTTCTGGTTATTTTTTGTTTTTGAATTTGTTGTTGTCCTTATTTTGGTTGTGCGAGGAGGCAAAGTATGTCTACCTATGCCTCTATCTTGACCAAAAGTCTGGTAATATGTGATTTTAAAAGGAAACTTCACAGTATCATTGTCTTGCCTAGCACTTGGCAAAATGCAACTTAAGAGATCTCTGCTATTGTTTTCGTGTGGACTACATTTGGCATAATGTTATAATCCTTAAGGAAAGGAAATCTACTATAATGAAATGGCATTTATAACTAGGCTATTAAAACTGGTTGCTTTAGAAAGATTATCCAAACATACACACAAGCACACACAAATCCACATGAGTCTTGCAATAAGATTTTAGTGGTGTGGTATGGTTCAGGAACCCCCAAAGGCAATGAAAGTTATTTTTTCATCTTTTATGTTATTTGATCCCTAAGTAGGACACACTGAGTTATGGCAATGATTTTTTTAAAAATCAGAAAGTAGCCATTAAAACTTAAAAATAGCAAAGTAGTAAACATCATATAGTATTAAACCTATATAATAAAACAATAACTAGTTACACTTTTATTTGTCAATTATGTCTCAGTAAAGCTGGGAAAAATAACTAGCACACATTGTCTCCCATTCTTTGATTTCTTTTTATTTTTAAAGGGAATTTCTTGGTGCAAAAATGGTATAGCTTTCAAAACTTGCACTTCTATGTATAATTTTACCACTTTTTATTTATACCAAATTATAGCTATGTCACTTAATCTTCAACTTTCTTAGTTTGTACTGAATTACATTTCTTTTAACTTTTTAAAAATAGTATTTTACTAGCAGCTATTTTGTGTAGTGTATTCTCCTGTTTTTTTTTTTTTTTGCAGCAACAAGACAGATGAAGCTATTCTTTAACATAAATGATAAAATCTATCTGCTTGCACTATATTAAGATTATTCCATGATTAACTCAAATCAATGCTTCTCTTAATGTGGTGCTGAAGATAAATACCACACAAACACACAAATTAGTAACAGGGAAAACCTCTAAGTGAATATGCCTCTAAAAGTGATGAAAAGTCAGGACAAAAAGACACAGGACACTGAAATATTGAGGTAATTAAGTCAGTTCTATGGTGAGGGAAAAAGAGCATCAGCTGCACGGCAACCTAAAAGGAGAAGGTAAGGGGGCAGGTAATCAGCCATATGTGGGGCCCTTGACAAGGTTTTTTTTTTTTTTTTAAGATTTCATTTATTTATTTTTGAGGGAGGAGAGGAAGAAAGAAGGTAGGGAAACATAGATATGAGAGGAAAACATCAATTAGTTGCTTCATGTGCAATCCAGGCATGTGCTGTTACTGGGAATGGAACCAGTGACCTTTCGATTTGCCAGACGACACCCAACCGAGCCACACTGGTCAGGGTGACAAGGTATTGATGAATGACAGAAATGAAGGCAACCAATGTATGTATGTCTGCTCACCATGACTCTCCCAGGAATGGACTGAGCCAGCAAAATGTTTTTCTAAAGAAGCTTAGGTACACACGTAGGAAAATTATACATCCTTAGGCAAATTAGGCATTTTAGAATAATTATTAATTAAGATGAGACATAAACATCTATACATTAAAAGGGCAAACATAGTTTATTTATTTTTAAAATATTTTGTTTATTTATTTTTGGGGGGGACAGGAAGGAGAAAGAGTGAGAGAGAAACGTGTGGTTGCTTCTCATGTGCCCCCCACTGGGGACCTGGCCCACAACCCAGGCATGTGCCCTGACTGGGAATCGAACCAGTGACCCTTTGCTTCACAGGCCCTCGCTCAATCCACTGAGGTACACCAGCCAGGGCCAAACATAGTTTATTGTCATATTGAAAATAGTTTATTAAATTTTGAGTTTTAAAAGAAATTCTTTAAGTTATTTTTAAAGAAAAGTTCAACGCTAATTTCAGTTTTTCACCTTTGTGGATACAATGGGGTATGACAATAACATGATATGGGATGATCAAAATTCTGATGAGTTATTGTGATTTATTTAAATAAGAAGCCATGGTAAATATGTTAAGATGTACAAGAATAAGTAAGTATGTGAGGTCTGTATGGAAAAAGTTCAGCCATTGTTAATATAACAAGAATGGTTTGCATGACATCTCTATAACCTTATAGCCAAGGAGAGTGGACTGGAATGTGCATGGGTGAACAATGATGACTTCACTGTACTAGTCAGTGGGGGTGGTAGATGCCATTGAGTGAGCACGTGTACTGTGTGGCTGTCACTTTCAAAATGACTGAGTGAGTAGAGCAACGAATCTGCATTAAATTTTATGTTAAGGTTGAACATTCCTCCACAGAAGCTATTCCGATGATACAGAAGGCCACCATTATGGGCAACTGGTGATTGGCAGCTTCATCATGACAATGTGCCTACTCATACATCACCTTTTCTGCAGAGGTTTTTGGCAAAACACCAAATCACCCAGGTGACTCAATCCCCCTACAGCCCAGATTTGGTGCCCTGTGACTTCTGGCTTTTCTCAAAACTAAAATCATCTTTGAAAGGGAAGAGATTTCAGACTGTCAGTGAGATTCAGGAAACTACGATGGGGCAGCTGATGGCAACTGGGAGAAATGTGTGAGGCCTCAAAATGGCTACTTTGAAGGGAACTGAGGTGTCCTTGTCCTGTGTACAATGTTTCTTGTATCTTCTAACTTCTTCAGTAAAGGCCTCTCTTTTTCATAGTACATGGCTGGATACTTTCTGGACAGACCTCGTATATCTTGGCCTCCAGAAGTTTACGAAATGGAAACCATTTCAGTATGTGTATTAATTGCTAATGGACTAATAGGTAAAAATGAGTGTGTCACTATTTCACCTTATTCCAACTATTTGTAAATTTATTTTGTCATTATATTACTTGTAACATGATTTCTAGGTTCATAAATTCAACCCCTAACCCCAACATTCCTCCTGTGAAATCACTGCCACCATGGCCATGGCCACTGTTAATAAGATACAAGGTGCAGAACTTGTCACCTTGTTGTCAATGACCCTGACTGTATTATTAATCCTCAAGAGAGCAGTGATTGAAAAGCAAACACCATTGATTATGTCTAGCAGTTACTCATAAGGGTGAAGTTTACCCCTGTAACTGCAGGTAAATCTTACTTCATTCTCTACTTCTAGTAAAAATTGTTGTAATCATGCTATTTTGGGTACAACACTTTAAAGTACCTATTTTTTTTTCTAGACCAGTCTTCCATGTATATCCACAGAATATTTTGTCTTGGGAAAATTCTACCCAAAAAGGGTATCTTGGGAAATTGTGAATACTATGCTCCCTTTTTGAAGAGTCACAAAGATAGGTTAGTGTATTAATGACTCTCATAACAAAGGAACCTAGTTATCTTTGCTTAACTCAGCATTTCCTAAGTTTATCTGACCATTGAATTCTCCCCTGCCCATGGCCAGTGAAGAGCTGTGAACATCCCTCAGAACTTGTGTTCCCAGGAAGACATTCTGGTAAATGCTTTTCTTGACCGACAAGGGGTGGACTCAATTCAGCTGATCCTTCCAAAGTTTGAGGGCCCTACTAAGCTCTAGGAAGAGGCCATGGCACTACACTTAAATGAGTGGAAAAGGGAAGGATTTCTGGGAATCACAGGCCACCTAATCAGGGGTAGGTATTCACTTCCTTAAGGAGCTTCCGGTGGGCTGTGGACGTGGTTGGAGAGTCCTCTGACTGTCCGTTTGCCTTTGCTCTGTCTCTGGTCAGTGTTCCCAGGCTTTCCGGGCAGTTGCATGGTATGGATACCACCTGAAATAGTATAAGTGCTAACCTATTCTTTTTCAAACATTTTTAAGGGGAGTACCTTTTTTTTTTAAATCCAGGTATTCCGCAACCAAAATAAAACACTGAATTCTTAGTTTAGTCTCTCTTCAAAAAGGGTATGCTCATGTTAATCTTTATGGTCAAATTCTTTCATGTTAAAAAAACAGTTTAAAGTTGTTTATAAATTTTGCCCCTGGAGGTAGACAAATCTGGCAGGAGAGCATAGATTTTTTTTTCACATAATAGTCTAAATATAACCCCTAAGTAATGCAACATTTAGAAATATTACACAAAGCTATCATGATTAAATAAAATTCAACCCTTTATGGCTTATACAGTTATTTGCAAGTTCTTTCATTAGAAAATTCTCTTGCTGAATTTCTGGCCTGGTGGGGTTGCTGATAACCTGCTAAGTAGTGCCCTCTTTTTATGCTGGGTGGTGAGAATTCTTTGGTTTGTGTATGAGGGAGGGATTTATGTAAATATCTTTAGAACAGGGCATCAGTAAAGTAGCATTGTGAAGAAGGAAAGGTATGTAAAATTTATAAAAGTGAATAAAAAAATAAAAATAATTCCTATTCCTAAAATAGTCCTTCATCTGGCTTTACTGTTTTGTCTCATTTCCCCCTCTTTCAGCTGTGAGATTCTACTTTGTCTGATATTGTTCCCAGCCTGAAAATCCTGGGAAAAACACACAAAATAAAAATATTAAATGATGCTTAGTTGTGTTAAAAAAAGAAAAGGCCAGCAACTCCCAAAGTTCAAAAGCAAATGCAAAGGAGGTCTGGATGTCCATCAATAAAGAACGTTTATGCAAATGTAAGAAACAAGGGAATCTACTTACTTCCTAAACAAGAAAGAAGCCAAACAATCACAGCTACATAATTTATATGTTTCTGTGACATTAGAATGGATACATTGGCTATAGACTCTTTCCATCTCTGTCACCCAAGGAACAAAACTGTGAAGCCGGCTTTAATGTAGAAAAGCTGAGATGATGTCCAAGGAATAAAATAAATTCTGGGCTCACCCCCTGTTCTTTCCTATTTAAGAAGATCAATTTCATTTTGAAGCAGAAGGACTTCCTATCGAAAGGCCAAGGAAGACATGTTGCACTAGTGTGAAAGGCCCACACAACAGCGTGGACATATTATCAGAGGCAGCTGGAACAGGCCCTGTAACTGCCTTGTGTCCACCTTTATTTGGCCGACAGTCCTCGGGCTCCTCTGTCCCCCAACACGGCAGAGCCCACGGGATGTCTCCAAAAGGAGCCAGAGGATATCGTACCTGTGATAGGCAGCAAAAGTTACTCCTGTGCTCCATGCCCGTGAAAGTTCTGGGTATCTGGGACACAAAAATGACTTTGTTACTCCCCAAAGTGACTACAAAGAGCATGTCTCTGCCAGGACTTACTGATGTAGGTAGAGCTCTGTGACCCCTAGTAGACGAAGGGATGTCCTGTGGACACGGTGAGGGCAATTCCCAGGCTCATGGTTTCCTCGATGGCACGCAGTCACAGAAGGCCTTCTTGAGACATTTCTCTCCTTTTATCAAGAAGAGGCAATTTCTTAAAACTTGATCTTCTCTTTATTTCTCTGGTTTTTAGGGCCTTTGAAATAAACATCTGAGGGGAAAGATACCAACTAGGAGAAAGGTCAAAAGCAAAGTGGGTAAGAGCTTGGTCAGTGGGTTCACCCGTCTGTAAACACGCTTGTCCGCACTGTCCCACAGTTGCCCACTCCGGCTGGTTCTCAGCCCACCTGCTGGGACCTTCTATTCACCCATGACCCTGCTGTCATTTAAATCCCCATGTTCACTGACTACAGAATTGTTTTTCTCTTCTTTGACTGGAAACAGGAAATAAGTTCATCCCTGAGCTCTCAAAACCAGACACAAACATCAAGAAGGAGAAAGAAAAAACAAAAAAAGAGCCCTGTGAGCCGAGAAAACCTTTTTGCTCGGTCAGAGCAGAGACTTTGTTCTGACAAATAGCCCCAAATTAGAACTGGCTTGCTGGTATTTATTGTAATTTACTGATTCTATTACCAAGCTGTGGTGGTAGTGCAGATGGAGATCTGGATAATGTGTAGACATTTTTTGTTCCTGGTAATGACAAAGGTCTGTAAGCAATATCCTGCCTCTCTCGAGGTATCTGATTAGTAAAAATTTCTGCGGCTTCACCCCTACCACAGGCGAGCACTACATCGTTTATGAAACAAAGCTGTATTTTATTTAAAATGTTCTTTAACAATCAAGTAAAAGATATCACTTTTGATTTTTTGAATAAATTTAGTTTTATAAAACATATCTTTTTCTCCTACTTACTGCAGACCCATGCAAAGTAAAATCTACTTTGTGTTTTATCCTTAAGTATGTACTTAAATTATATTGGAACTTAGATCTTCAGAAATGTCAAGTGGAGATTATTTCTATTGGAAAGATGAATAATTTAAGAGATGTCTGTATTTCCACGGTTATTGTCAAAATAAACTTAAACGTATCTTGATTCTGACTTCTACAGATGTGTTGTACCAAAGCTCTGCTCACAGTTATTCCTCACCCCATCTAAGAAACACATACAGAGCCCCATTGGTATAAAAAACAAATACTTCACTGACTTCGAGAGTACTGGTGATTTTTAGTCCACTTTTGAAGACCCTCTGTGAATAGCCGTTGCATTTGGTTGCCCTTACCATTAAAAAAAATATTTTTCCTTTAAAGTGAATTAAAAAATTCTATTATAAGGGTATCTAGTATTCTTAAGTAATAAGTCTTATTGCATTTTAAAAGACAAATATAACTGCAAGATAATTAGTTGGATGAGTTGCACAGAAAAGGAAGACACAGGGAAGAAATTATTTGTTATGGAAAAATCTCTAATTTATTGAGAATTTTTATTCTGATTTTGGAAAGCTTAAATGTTTGATAAACACCATATATATATTTAAGGGGATCTTACTTTGCACCTAGCAGCATTTCATTAAGCAGAAGTAGTAGAGTAAGTAGGCAAGGAAATCATTTCCTTCTCCCCTATCCACTGTATTTTCTTAAGAGAAAAATAAAATTTAGGAATAAGGGAAAATAAATCCAAATGATCTAAAATAGTGGTACTGACATTTTACACTTGTCTTATGCTTTGTAGTTTATACTTATCCATATATTATCTCATTTAATTTTTCCTTTTTTCAGGAAAAAAGTTGCCTACTTTATAGCTGAGGAAAACAAATCTAAGAGAAACTAAGTAAATTATAATAAACAAACAAAATAACTAGTATCTCATAAGCACTTGTGTTCTTGAAGTGTTGAGAGGCAGGTGATTCTGGTGAATCTGTTTGTTTCCTGGACACGAGTAATGACTCAGGCTTCCGTACGAGGGCGACCACAGCCCCTGCCGCTCAGCAGGCACATAGCATGGTGCTGTGTGTGACTATATGGCCACCGATTATCTTCAGTGTGGAATAATTGCTGCTGCTTCTCCTCAGCCAATCTGTTCAACTATAACATTTCAGAGAAGAATAGTTAAGTAAAAGTGAAGTAGATCTAAAAGATCTGGCCCAGTAAGATTACTTCTTTAACTGGAAAATTTTGTTTCCTATCACACAAAATGAACGTATCTCTGAAAACTGCCATAAACGCTTTTAAAATCAATAACACTCAGTAAACAAATAATACTGGGTTCTCCATGTATTATATAAAAATTAAATTAAAGTACAAAATGCTTTGGGTTCTACTGTTTTCCAGCTCTATCTTTGACCAAATTTCTACAGACTTGAGGCAAAAAAAAAAAAAAAAGAAAGAAAGAAAGAAAGGAAAGGGTATATAATAGGCCATATACAGAGATTAGCAATTAGTGAAATTTATGCAACTAAAGTTTAGCTTTTTTCATATCAAGAATTTCCTTCAGAGTTTATACAATCTATTTAAGACTTATGGATGCTATCAGTTCTTCATTGTTCAAGTGATTGGTAATTCCATTCCGAACTAAAATTGAATCATGTACTCTAGTGTGTAATTTCTGTTTCTGTGTGTATACAACTAGATTTGCTTGCCTGATTTCCATTCCCAGATTTATTTATTGGAGGTTAACTATTTGTAAGGTCAGGTATTTATTTTCTATTTCCTGTTGAGAAAAAAAATCAGAGAAAATCACGACTGAAAAAAAAGAGAGAGAGAGAAAAGGAAAAAGAAAAGAAAGCAAAACCAAAGCCACTCCACCCATAATCCTGAATTTTTTTCAGGACTAAAAGCTACCCCAGATAAACTCAGTGTCAGGGGGTGGCATCATGCTATCACTGTGTTGGTCTTTCTTCTGCTTCGTGGGTGTGGGGGACGTGGGGGTGGGTTCCTTTCTTATCCCCAGGGAATAATGATCAACCACCCTACCCTAAATGCAGTGGATACAACAAGGGTGACTTCCCTTCTGTTTATAAACCAACATGATTTAGAGTAAAACCAAGAGTCCTCTAAATAGCTCACTGTTTTGAGAGTTGAGGCTGTCAGTGCCAGAAAGTAGGGAATTTAATTAAATTCTTTCTTAAAAGCAGCATCACATTTCTTCACTCCTGTAAACAGAATACAGTATTGTGAATATAATCTAACCTTTTCTTGTTTTGGGTCAGGATGGATGGGAAGCTGCATTGGCGGCGTCAAAAAAGAACTGAACTGGAAGTCAGAAGCCCTGGGCTCTGTTATGGCTACGACACTTCTTAGCTGTGTGGGTTGGATTTGTGTCTGGAACTTAGTTTCTCTCCCTGCAATAGCAGAGCCAATAGAATACCTCCCTAGGCTGCCAGGGAACCACAGAAAGGATTTGTGTAAAAGTTCCCATGGCCACCCCTGATACATTGTAACAAATGTGGTTGCTTCTGTTCTGGGCCTACTGTTTCCTACACTCAGTTTATTTTAGGGTCCTCCGGTCTTTCTAGCAGAGCTGGAGGGGAGCCCATGCAGCTGCAGAGCCTCCAGTTGATTCGGTGGTTTCCATGGGCTTCCTGAACTCATGCCAGGTGGAAAGATCCAGCTCTCTGTCTCCTTCGTGACTCGCTCATCTTTTGAAAAAGCCTACTTGCTTCCTTCAGTCAATGTCAGCTGTTACTTCTTCACTCCCTAACAGTGAAGACTGGAGTCATCTTGTATCTGTCCATTTTCCTCACGCTGTGCCTTGGGTGTGAAGGATGAGTGCCCGAATTGTCTTTGTTGCGAGTGCCTTCCAAAGTGCACTAATCCTTCATCATCCAGAGCAGACGACCCTCCCAGACACCAGACCCATTTGTTTCCAGGCTTCTACATGGGACTTAACATCAAATGGAATTCCAGGCATACACAAGCCAAAAAGGGGAGGGGGGCTACAGTGAGGCCCCAGGAACCCTCACAGCTGACCCTTCCAAGACAGGGCTCCACACTGAGGAGAGGGTGCTGGGAGCAGAGTTGAAGCTCATCGGGACAGGGACAACTAAGGCGACAGACAGCAAGATCTACACTAATGTGGGGAGGTAGGACATTTTAGGATGCTACACAAACGTCACAGACAGAACGCTCTGTGCAGTGAGAAAGCTGCCCTGAGCTGCACCTCATTCTGAAAGTTCAGGAAAACTAATTTCACAGGAACACCAATGGTGTGGTTTCAAGGACAAATCACACACAGAGCTATTATAAAAATAATAATAAGCAGAATAACATCTATGGAGACAATGAAGCACACTAGAAACATGTGTCCACACCCCAGAAAAATTGTATTATTTCAAAGTGGGCTGAAGATGATGCAAGACCTGAGGAGCATAAATCAGACTTAGAAGCAGCACAGAAATAAGGTGACTGAGTTCAGGAAAGAATTAGAAATAAAAGAAAAAAAAATCAGTTTAGAAATGAACTCTCAACCAGAAGGAACACAGGAACAAGTAAACACAACAGTTAATTCCTTAGGAGAAATGGAAAGTATATAAAAATAATTTTTAAGTAAGAAATTAATGGAGAAATGTTTTTTGTTTCAGACCATTCCATGTTAAAGAAAACAGTACTATATGGAACATTCATGTATTCAGCAAATATTTACTGCAGGCAGGCCATGTGCCTGACACTGTCCCATGTGCTGGGGCACAAAGAAAAATACCTGTTCTTCTCGTGGAGGGAGACAGACAGTGGACAGAACAAGTAAAACTGTCAGAAGGCGGTGAGAGCTGTGGAGGGAAACAAATCATGGCAGAGGGAGGGGAGGTGCTGGGGGTGGGGTGTCCTGGCCAAAGCAACTGAGGCCAGGTTGAAGGGATCGATGCTGATTGAAGCTGGGTGGCCAGGGAAGGCCTCATGGAGGAGGAGACAGAAGTCCTGAAGGAAGCAGGCATGTGAGCCATGCAGGTGTGAGGGGAAAGGCACCCTCTCTAGGCGGGGGCACCTGCCAGTGCAAATGCCCAGGGGTAGGGCTGTGCCTGTGGAGCTCCAGGGGCAGCAAAGAGCACATCGAAGCTGGAACTGAGGGAGGAAGAAGTGGGCAGTAGGTCACCAGTGGGGCTGGAATTTTAATTCTGTCCAGAAACTCGTGCTGGCTGGCATATGAGCCCCTTTGCAGTTAGGGGAGTTACTTGAAAAGTTCACTCCAAATAGGCTGTGTAAATAAGGCAATGTTTTTTACCTCCTCACTGGGTCCTAGCTTTTACAATGTTCAAACTACATACATTTTATTGAACACACGTTTTATAAGAAAACTATTATAAGAATCTTATTAAATGCACTTAGGATGTTATCAAAAAAGTAGTTTAATTTTCACCTGCGATTACCTTTTGTTACATTTCATTACAGTTCTAATGCTATATTTCTGTACTATTCACCCATCTATTTCTTTTTGAAGTAATTTTATTTTCTTATTGAAACAATTTGCATACAAGTCTAATACAATTTTCTTGAAGAGTTCCAGTTGTCCACATAGGAAGGATAATTAAGTACTGTGTCAAATGGCATAGCTGTTATAACAACTCTCTATTTTATGCATTCAATAAATTTTAATAAAATTGTCAGTTCCTTCCTTTACCATGTTTTAGCAAATTAGAAAAAAAAGTGGAATAGGATTTCCTTCCTATGGAATCACTAAAAGCACAGTCCTTACTTTCTCTGAACAGAAACAACACAGTCAGGATCTTCAGTTCTGTTTGCAGTTTGCTGTCCTTTTAGAGGTTCTGTTTATGATATCAGCAACAGACATATTAGGAGCACAGAAGGCCATTCTCGGGGTCCATGGCAGCCCAGGCATAGTCAAGTTTACTGCAGGGCAGGGTATTGTATCTCCAGTTTGACTGCAGTACTGGGGGAGAAAGTCAGTCTTGGTTGATTCACTGTTTATTTTGTGCTAAAACCGTGCCTGTGAAGAAGAAAATAGTTATCTGGGTGACTGAGGATCTCAGCCTCTTATCAGAGTTAAATCCTGCACCTGGCAGATATCTGTACACCTGGGGCACATCAGCAAATCTTAGAGCACTGGGTGCTGCACGTGCCTTATGGGAGTGGCGTGGCAGGGAGGACATCTAGGTGAAAAACCCGTTCCACGGAAAATGGGGTACTGATCTGGTGACAGGGCATCAGCAAACCATATTCTGTATTCGCTGATGCACGGTTCTTGACCAGCTGAAAATAACCAATGGTTGTCATCCAGTGAGTCTAAACAGTAGTAGAAACTACAGTTTCTAGCGTTTTATCTGTAGTACGTATATTTCACTGGTAGTAGAAACTCTTCTGAGTAATCTCCACCTGGAAGAGTCACCAGGTTAGCAGGCTCCGTCCAGCCCTCAGTGACGTTTAGCTGTGCCGATAGACACCCGAGGAAGTGCTCTGCCCTCACTCAGGCAGCCTGTGGGCCTCTGCTCCCCTGCTCGCGTGTTCAACTGCTGAGTCGCTGCATGCTCCTTCCTAAATCTACTCAGATGCACTTTTTATTGTAATTATGCAATTTAGTAAAACATTCTATAAATGGATAAAATCTGGGTGTGAAAAGAGTTGTCATTTCTACGAAAACCAAGTATGTGCTTTGGAAAGACTAAAAAGCAAAGTTGCTAAAAACACAAAGCTGCTTTTTGATTAGGTATTGATGAGACGGTAAAAGACTGGAGGGAAAAAATCCTTAAACTGTAGATTCCCTATCCAACTGACTTGCAAGTCTTTAAATGTTCATTCCACTGTAAAGATGTTAAAACTGATGGTAGTCATACGTGATTTGGGGTGTGGTTTATGTGAGAGTGCTGATGTAGTTTTCCAAACAGTGGGCTCTTCTTAAAAGGTGTTGGCCTGACTCTAAATTGTGGATCAATGTGCATTTGTATGTTTTAGGTTAAAATATAATGCTTAAGGTTAAATAATATTTGATTTATGATTCTCCATTTAAAAAGACCTTTTTTTTTTTCGTATAAATCAACCAACTATCAGCCTATTAAAAGCTCACTAAGGGGCATCTTCTGCACTTTTGCCATTATGGCAGGGCCTTTATGTCTCCTTCGGGATTTATGGGATGAGGCATTTCGTGGGAGCGCTGGTGTGGGAAGAGCTGAGATAGTGGGTGATCTCTAGACGTCCTGCTCCGGTTGATGTGTTGGAACGGCAGAAACCTTCCCAGGCTAACTGTAGGCCGAAAGCTTTGGAGGCCCACGGCAGATCCTCTAGGGGGCTTCCGATTCTCCAGCACAGAATCCCAAGCTCCGCAGAACCTGGAATATGTATAGACATGAGAGCTGCCCTGTGCAGCAAAGTGAACCTAACGTTCTTGTTCGCTGAAAACTTAAGGAAATGTTTTGACCTTTTTTTTTTTAATGATTTAGGTTTTAAACTAAAACTATAACTTTAAATGCAGTATTTTTTCCAGAGAAAGTTTTCCCACTTTATTTAAAATATACTTAAATGGGCCATGCCCAGAGGGAAGGGGACAGAGGTAATGCTGCACTATTGTAAAAGTAAAATAAAAATGTCAAAAGAAGCAGAACAGTCATGTTGTATATAATTACCGGTTTTATAATCGGGTAGTCTGAGAAATGTAAGCCAGCCACAAAGTGATTGGCTGTCAATAAATGCAATTCAAATGACTGACGTAGCTATTGCTTTTGGCTGTACTCACCCACCAGGCCTGTAACAGTGACTGCCGGGCTGACCGCAGGTGTTCTCCAGCTGCAGGCCCTTTTACTCTCTTCCCTGCTGTGCGCAGCTACGGAGGGAATTAGGTACATTGAGGTGGAGACTGGGGACTAGGCCCTTGGAAGGGAAAGGAATCATTTCCTCAGCAATTCTTTTGTAGAATTAGCAATATCAAAATAAAGACAATTTTTCAGTCACCTAGGATACATAATCACTGAAGTAATGAATAATGCTGGCATTTCTTTCTTTTCTTTTTAACACTGATAAAGGCACCAACATCTGTTGAATATTTATAATAGGGGCCTCTACACACCAAAGATGATACTTTCGAATAAGCCAGTTTTGGGCCTGATCTGAGAGAATAAAATATTTTATTACCAACTGTGCAGTGTATTTGTTTTCTTTTTCATTTCTCAAGAAACATGTTTCTCATGAAAGCATGTTTAATAAAACAACCTTTATTTTTATTGTTTCATTGGAGAGAAGCTCAAAGTGTTTGACTGATCATCACCAGTGAATCGTACTCTATTTATATTTATTTTTTGCAGTTTTACAACTTTATTTGATAGTCAGCAGTTAGTTCTTATCCACATGAGCTGTTTGTAGATTTTTGAAAGTGGTGACAAGGTGACATAGGTGACCAACATACAGAGCTTGTTTGGTGATCTGCATCCTCATTACTTTTCTGGACAAGCACACCTGGGTACAGTGTGGGACGTTCCTTACTCCTTTGGTCCAGACAGCTTTGTTGGGCCTGAGCACATCTGGAGTTCCCATCTCCTTCGTGGCAAATTTCCAGATCTCTCTGAGTGCCCGAGGGGCACACTTCTTGAAACCCACTCCATGGATGTGCTTGTGAATGTCGATGGTGTATCCCTGGTCACTCCCTCACCGATGGCAGAGTGGCCCTCCTTCTCACCACCCTTCTCTGTGGGAGCCATTATGCCGGGCCAAAGTTGGAAAGAAGCCACACTCGCTTTATCGCCTTATCCCAAGTGACTTCAAGTCTGCCTTTTTTTTTGTTTGTTTGAACCTGACAGAAAATGGATTTTAAGAATAAAAAATAAAATACTAAAAGCTTTCCTTCCATCCTATATATTTTTTCAGGTAAAAAGCGCACATCCTGGTACCACTTCAGAAAACAGAGCCTCCATACTGTAAGTGAAATGTATCATTCTACTCTGTATATTCCTGTTGGATGTGTGTGTCAGCATCTATGGCAGTGGAGCTGTGTCAGGCAGCTCGGCCAAATGTGGTCCCCCCGTGGGCACAGAATCCTCCCGAAATGCCTCCTGTTGAGCTCACAGTATTCAACGGAGTATCCGTCTTGCTTTATTGCACTCTCGTACAGTTTATTTGTCAAATCTCCACATTTTGAAGGTCAAATACATTTCTTTTATCTGGAATCTTGAGAGGTGGTAACCATGAAAACTCAGCAGTGAGACACAAAAGGAATGCCTGCGAGCTGCTGCAGCAGTGGGCTTCGCCTGAGAATGGGATGCAGCCACCGGGTGCAGCCCAGGGGGGGGGATGAGGGCAGCACCAGGCCCTTCAGCTGGAGCGCTCTAAATACAGGGGTGGGCAAAGGTAGGGTTACAGTTGTGAGTGCGCGAAACAGAGTTTATTCTTGTATTATTTATGGGTATATTACTTATGTGTATTACAACTGTAAGCCTACCTTTACCCACCCCTGTCCATACATGTTTTTTAAAAAGTTCCAAATATGACAATAAACTGCCTTCTTATTTTACCCTTAATCTAACATGACCTGGCAGGGCATCTTAATTGCTTCGAATGTCTCCATAGACATCTATCTCAAGCAGTGGGAGACTTAGATATTCCCATATAAACACCATGAATAATTCACAGGAATACATGATCTGAGAACTGACCGGTGTGTTTTTGACAATCAGCTTCTGTTTGTCTGCATATAGGTATTCAATGGAATGTCACTTCATTACATAAAGTGTAGCAATGGAAATGTTGCAGGAAAACAGAGAGAGTTAGAAACAAGGTAGAGTTACCACACACAAAACAGATGTGAACATGGAACCATAAGACTCAGAACCCAAGGCCTACACCACATCCAAGGAGATGTTCATTGTCAACAGGAAGAACCAACCCCCCACATACCAGGAGGGGTGAATGAAACAGACCAGGGACTGAAGAGCCCGACAGCGACACCCATGCGGGTGCACGGCGCTTACTCCAGGGCCGTTCTGTAGTGGTAGATCGCTTCCCCGTCCCGACCTTGGTCCTTCAGGAAATTGGCATAGTTGTAGTGAACCTTGGCGTTGTGGGGCAGA
>PVKM010025941.1:0-19617 GCA_004027735.1 Carollia perspicillata | reverse complement strand
CACCATGACCAAGTGGGATTCAACCCAAGGATGCAAGGATGGTTCAAAATTCACAAATCAGTAAATGTAATACACTACATAAACAAAAGCAAAGACAAAAATCACATATCAATAAATGCAGAAAAAGCATTTGATAAGGTACAGCACCCATTTGTGATAAAAACACTGAGCAAAGTGGGAATAAAGGGAACATTTCTGAACATAATAAAGGCCATATATGAGAGACCTACAGCCAACATCATACTCAATGGGCAAAAATTAAAAGCTTTTCCACTAAGATCAGGAACAAGACAAGGCTGTCCACTTTCACCACTTGTATTCAATATAGTTTAGGAAGTTTTAGCCACAGTGATCAGACAAGAAAAGGAAATAAAAGGCATCCAAATCAGAAAAGAGGAAACAAAATTGTCATTATTTGCAGATGAAATGATAGTGTACATAGAAAATCCTGTAGACTCCACCCCAAAACTGCTCGACCTAATAAATGAATTTGGCAAAACAGCGGGGTACAAAGTCAATATCAGAAATCAAAAGCATTTTTGTATACCAATAATGAAACAGCAGAAGCAGAAATCAAGAAAAAAAATCCCATTTGATATAGCAAAAAGAAAAATAAAATACCTAGGAGTAAACCTAACCAAAGAGGTAAAAGACCTGTTTGCAGAACATCACACAACACTGAAGAAAGAAATCAAGGAAGACACAAACAAATGGAATATATACCGTATTCATGGATTGGAAGAATTAACATCATCAAAATTTCCATACTACCCAAAGCAATTTACAGATTCAATGCAATACCTATTAAAGTACCAATGGCATATTTCACAGACATAGAGCAAACCTTCAAAAATTTATATGGAACCATAAATGACCCCGAATAGCTGCTGCACTTTTTAAAAAGAAGAGCAAAGTAGGAGGGATCACAATACCTGATACCAAACTGTATTACAAGGCCACTGTAATCAAAACAGCCTGATACTGGCATAAAAACAGGCACATGGACAAAATAGAGAACCCAGAAATAAACCCAAGTCTCTATGGTCAATTAATATTCAACAAAGGGGGAAGCAACATAAAATGGAATAAAGATAGCCTCTTCAACAAAGGGTGTTGGGAGAACTGGACAGCTACGTGCAAAAAAATGAAACTCGAGCACCAACTTACACCATACACAAAAATAAATCCAAGGTGGATAAAAGACTTAAATATAACTGGTGACACCATTAAAATCCTAGAGGAGAACATAGGCAGGAAAATCTCAGATATCTCACGCAGCAACATTTTTATTGATTTGTCCCCTAGAGCAAGGGAAATAAAGGAAAAAATAAACAAATGGGATCTCATCAAAATAAAAAGCTTCTGCATGGCCAAAGAATACAGCATTAAAATAAAAATAGAACCAACTGTATGGGAAAACATATTTTCCAATAATACCTCAGACAAAGGTTTAATCTCCAAAATATATAAAGAACTTGCACAAATCCACTCTAAGAAGACAAGCAATCCAATTAAAAAATGGTCAAAGGACTTGAATAGACGCTTCTTCAAAGAGGACATACAGAGGATCCAAAAACCACATGAAAAGATGCTCAATATTGCTAGCTATCAGAGAGATGCAAATTAAAACTACAATGAGATACTACTTCACACCAGTAAGAATGGCCATCATAAACAAAGCAACAAACAACAAGTGTTGGAGAGGATGTGGAGAAAAAGGGACCCTAGTACACTGTTGGTGGGATTGCAGACTGGTACAACCACTATGGAAAACAGTATGGAATTTTCTCAGAAAACTAAAACTGGATATGCCTTTTGACTTGTCAATTCCACTGCTAGGTTTATACCCTAAGAACCCTGAAACACCAATCCAAAAGAACCTATGCATCCCAACGTTCATAGCAGCACAATTTACAATAGCCAAGTGCTAGAAGCAACCTAGGTCCCCAACAGTAAATGAATGGATCAAAAAACTATGGTACATGTATGTAATGGAATTCTATGCAGCAGAAAGAAAGAAGGAGCTTCTACCCTATGCAACAGAATGGATGCAACTGGAAAGCATTATGCTAAGTGAAATAAGCCAGGTAGTGAAGGACAAATACCATATGATCTCACCTTTAACAGGAACCTAAACAACAAGACAAAGAAGCAAGCAAAATATAACCAAAGACATTGAAATAGAAAATGGGATGACAGTAACCAGAGGGGAGAAGGAAGGGAATTTCAGGGAAAAAGGGGAAGGGGTCACAGGAACAAATATTAAGGACAGATGGACAAAAACTAAGCGTGGTGGAATTGGGAGGGAGGTGGGGAGCACTGAGGGGGGGTGGAATTGGATAGGAGTAAAAGGCAGAAAACCGTACTTGAACAACAACTAAAGTAAAAATTTAAAAAAAAAATCTCTGCACCCAATGAAAATTTGTAGAGTTACCTGTGCACCCACTGACACTCCTCCTGTTCTTGGGGGAAAAAAAAAGTCTGTCCTAAAGAATGGAGTCTAGATCTTATGGATTAAGTAACAAAATGGTCATGATCTTTGACCCATGCCTTCCAGACAGCCCTGGAAAAGCCCTGCAACACCTAACAGTGGAAACACTGTGGCTTCCCAGGATCAGCCACTAGAAAAATAACTATGTCCATATGTGATACTGCAAGGAATTTCTGATGAATAAAGTAGAAGCAGAATAGGATAAATGGGTTACCACCTTCTATAGCTATCTTTCCGGTCCCTGTCATCTGAAAGAGCAATGCTTAAAAAGATAGAAAAGGTCACCATTAAAGACTCATTGCACCCCACTCACCGCCTGTCATGATGGTTTTCTGTTGCCTATGTTGACTGAACCCCCAGCAAGCTGCTCCCCTGGGGTAACATGGGGTTGTGGTCAAGCTTTCCTTCACTTCCTGAGTTCTCCAGTATCATCACACCCCATGCCGGAGAAGTTCCTCATTGTTTTCAGCACGTGGAAAACTGCATTCCCTAGTTTCCAGTGTAAATACGGACTCCCCCCCCCCCACTTGCAATAATCCTTTAGTGTTTTTTTTTTTAAGATTGCATTTATTTATTTATTTATTTTTAGAGAGAGGGGAAGGGAAGGAGAAAGAGAGAGAGAGAAACATCAATATGAGAGAAAAACCTGGATCAGTTGACAGGGACCTAACCTGCAACCAAGGCATGTGCCTTGACCTGGAACCAAACCAATGACCTGACACTTTGCAGGATGACACCCAACTGAGCCATATTGGTCAGGACATCCTTTAGCCTTTCTCTTACAGTTTAAAAGGTATGATAGAGGTCAGGGGAGCATTTTAACATAAAACTGGAAACCTCATAGATAACTACCCCCACCCCTTCTCTTTGGGCTTTGGAGCTAGACAAAAGCAATTCCAGCTTCACCATTTGGTAACCTTAGGAAGTCACCTCACCTCACTGCACGCAGTTTCCTCATCTGTAAAATGGGAGACACAATAATACAAACCTCACTGGTTGTTAGGACTAAGAGAGCTAATATGCACAAAGCACATGAGCTATAAAAAAGTATTCTAACTAAAACAAAACATTTAATTTTAAAAAAACATTTATCAAGAATTTAACACCCAATTCAGAAATGGTACAATGTGTCAATTTTGTCTTCGCACACAGTTATCCCATCTCTGTTCAAGCTCATGTCCCTACCAGCCTTATTTCTAAGCCCCTCTTTAAATGCTCTTGTTGAAATGGGCCCCACCCATTCTTCACTGACTTAAGAACTTCCCAGCCTGCACGGTGCACCTTCACTGTGCCCCTCGAATCTTTGCTGGTCAGGAAAGGTGTCTTAGATAGAATTGAGAAATGCCCCACTCTGGACTGAAATACCAGCTTCAGCAGACTATTTCAGGCCACACTTGAAAAGAACAAGAGTGTCCCGTGGGTGGAGACGACAACTGGAAGTCCAGGGAGTGGCCAGGGAGAGAGAAGCAGGAGCAGCCACATGCCCAAGACCCACTGTGGAAATGGAAACAAAAATGAGAGGCCTTAACCTTTTCATATGTCATGCTTCCACAGGAGGATACTCCAACAGCCACCTTTGCAAAGGACAAGCTTCAAGTCACTGTGGGTTATGTGCCAATAAACCCATCAGAAGTTCAAAATATCAGTCAAAATGCATTTAATACACCTAAACTACGAACATCATAGCTGAGCCTTGCCTGCTTTAAACATGATTCAGAACATGTCCAGTAGCCTGCAGTTGGGCAAAATCATCTAACACTAAGCCTGTTTTATAATGAAGTCTCATAATTTGTTGAATACTGTACTGAGAGTGAAAAACAGAATGATTGTATGGGGCACATAGCCCTAGCCATGGTAAAGATCAAAATTCAAAATTCGAAGTATGGTTTCTAGTGAGTACTCTCACGTTTGCAGTGCTGTTAAGTCGAAAACTGTAGGTCACAAATTGGGAACTGTCTGCACTAAGAGCGATTTTTTGTGGGACACTCGAGTTTTCAAAGCACTCTCTCACCTCTTCTCACCTCGCCAATGCTCTGAGGAGTTATTTGAGCAGGTATGATGCCCATTTTACAGATGACATATGGAGACTGAAAAAGATCTGATGGCTCACCTAAGTTCCTTTGGCCAATAAGCAGAGCAGGGACTGAAAGAAGAGGCCTAGACACAAGTCCCATTGCCTTCACGTGGCTCCTGGTGAAGACCGATGGGCGCAGTGCGCCTGCGCAGCTCTGTGGAGGCCGCAGCAGAAGCTCGCCTCGACTTGGCCTCACAGCGGCCTGGGGAAAGAAGGCTCCCTGCCCCCTGGCTGGGACGGAGCCCCTTGGTCATAAATGGTGCTGGAGGGAAGCACACTCTGCAGAGGGCGCCTGGGCAATTGTCTCTGCAGGGCACGCGGGGACCCAAAATACCTGCCTGACTGGAGTAGCTTAAGCTGGAATTCCCTCTGAATATACACGAGGGTGGACTCCACCGCCTCACACCGCATGGAACGCATTATCTGAGGAGCCCATCTGAGTCAAGTATTAAGAGGTTAAGGAACGCTTTGAATGATGATACGCTCAATTGATCCAAACTGCATTGTCACAAAGGAGGCCAGGGCTGTTGGAGTTTCCCCTCCGTGTCTGGGGCGATGCTGAGAGAAGGAGCCGTGAACCCCAATCCTCAAACAGCGGACACCGGCCGATCCAGAGAAGAATTTTCCGTCCAAACCAGTTTTGTGATTTTGATAAACAATCCCCTAGAGAACTATCAAAAACTGGCTCTGTGACAGAGGTAATGTCAACAAGAGAATCCCAAGGATTTGCCTTCTCGTCTTCCATTCCTCATTTTGAATCTTTCAGCCTTTGAAATTGCTTCATTTCTGACTAGGCAAGAAAAAAAGAAGAAGAAAGAAGAAGAAAAGAAACGAAAAAAGAGAAAAGAAACAAAGTATTGGTTCAGTAAGCCCTATTTCCAATGAGCAGTCCTAACCCTGTGGTGTTATGGTTTGGATCTTATCAAAGGTCTTCACCTCTGACAAGGACCATTTTACTGTTTTTGAAAATAATCTAGTCATCTAGTGTAGATTCTCTTGTACTAGGTGGACACTTCTACAATGATCTTTTTTCAGTCAAAAGACAATTGGGAAGAAAATGATGAGAGGGTTTAACAAGTTATAAGAACAGAGCAAATAGAAAAAAAAGAAAGTCTAAGAGATAACACAAGGTAGACAAAAATAGTGGCAGTCTGAGAAAAGAGTCTCAACCATTGGGTGCCTCAGTGAATAAAAGGGATCGTAATTAATTAATGAGGATTAAAAGTTAATAGAAAGAAGAAAGCTAGACAGAGATCTGGGAGAATAGGAAATGGAGAGATAATAAATACCTTAGAGAAGAAAAGGATCAAACCTCAAAGTTTAAAGTAAATCATTCAAGTGGACAACACTGACCTGGGGACAAAGGAACAATTAAGGAAGAAACTAGCAGAGGATTAGGGATTGAGCATTAAAGAAAAGGGAGTCCCAGAACCTGAGGTGTGCCGGAGAAGTCTCCAGGAGCTCCCTCTAGATAACTGGTTAATCAGCAGTCAAACATGTGACTGAGTCCAGGCCTTCTCACCCCATAGCAATCTTGTGCATTTTTATTCCTAGATCTCCTCCCTATTAAGTATGTCTGACACACGCCAAGGAAGCTCCCTGGATGGCCACAGTCTAAAATAAACAATGGTGAGGAAGGCAGGCAAGATAGTGCTTGGTGCTAATCACCCACAGCTTTTGTGGGCCTTCTTACTTGCTATCAGCAGCCCCGGAGCAGAGAATCCTGCTGGCCCCGTTAATCTCTCCCTGGACAGGAGGGGGTTTCCCAAGTAAAAGCTGTAAATCTTCACCATTCCTCCTCCAGACTTGCAGTTCATTAGTGCAGTTAGAGATGCATGGGACATATAATAACAGATCATCAGCTACACATCCCAATGCAGGATCCAAATGCTATCTAACGGCACCACTGCAAGAAAAAGGGATGGGGTTGGGGAGGAGTACTTCCCTTCTGGGGATTCCCAGGTCCAGAGACATCCCAGGTCCAGGGAATGCTGGGGTCCTGTATCTTAGACGAGATGAAGGATTGATGGAACTCTGCTAAACACAGAGACAGTCTTAAGGGTTCAATGGTATGCCCTTCTTCCCACTGGAGAGGGGCCAAGGCACAAGACATCTTTCCCCAGTGAGGAAGAAGGAAGAGGCCCTCCAAACTGATTGTGAATCTTCAGAGTGGGAGAAGACTAAATCTCCTGCCATCTGTTGATAGAACACATAGGCGCCCTTGTTTCACCACTCTGCCCAGTTACCCAGGATGCAGAGTTTGGAGCCCTCTTGCACTTCTCCTGTGGCTCTCTCTCTCCCTTGCCCACGGCTGCAAACTTTTATCAGGTAGCATTGGCCATTCTCTCCGTCCCTGGAGCCCCAGCATCAGTTCAACTTCATAGCCTCTGATTGGATGTAGTGCCATTGCTTTCTGCCTGGTATCCTCTTCTCTGTTTGCCATTCCACCACCCACTCATCCCTCATGCTGATGTCTTTCTAAGGCAGAGTTTTCCTCCCTTCCCATACACCCTTGAGAGGAGTGGCTCTTCTTTACTGGTTCCTAAGATCTGCACACTTTCCACTGGAATCTGAGGGGCTGCATAATCTGGGCCCACATACATTTCCACAATGTTGCTCACAGCTCTCCTTCAAATACACTCCATGCCAGGCTCACGATCGTCCTCAGTCCCCCACCACAGACTCCAGGCCTTCCCGCCATGTGTTTCTGCCTAGTTTTGCCCTCCAGCAGAACTAACTGTCCAATGACTTGATTGAGCATTCAGCATGGTGCCTGGCACGGAGGATTAAAAATTAAGGAAAAAATAGATTAGGTTGTAATTAGGGTATCCTAACTACAGACCGGAACAGCCAGTATCCTTTCCCTACTACCTCCTCTAGCCCAACACACATGCATGCACACACATTTAAACATGCTCACAAACATGCAATCGCACACATGAATATTCACATACATTGTCATGCACACGTACACATTCACTTACACATGTATACTCACCCACTTACATACATGCATACACACTTACACACATATGCTCACGCATGTATGCTCACGCACACACCAGGACAATGGTCTCCATGTTCTAGACTGAAGGCATGTTTTCAAACTGTCCAGTGACACAGCCTGCAATTCCTACCTCATTGGAAAGGAGCCTGGGTTGTGGAGGTGGGTGGGTGGTGTGTCAAGGTCTTTTCTGTAGTCTCCCTTATTGTGTGCAAAGGATGAGCTTAGTAACTGTGAGCAAAGAAGCTGGTAGTTCAGGCTTCGCCCAGGAAGACAGCCTGCCTTTCCCTGGGGTGGTGTCTGCGAGTCTACTTTCGGCTCTCTCCCTCTAATGGAATCATTTATACTGAGAAGTAAACATGGAGGAATAAGCGGAGAAGAGGAGAGTGTATGTTGACGTGTGCAGGTGATGTTTGAGTTTTCCTACAGCTCTGGAAGCATCTGCAGCATCAGCATGTGGCCCTGGGAAAGCATTTGGGCCGCAGGAGTGCTGGGAGCTCTCTCGGTCTCTTGAACATCAAGGCCCATCTGCCTCACCCACCCTGCACTTTGTGGGGCTCTGTGTCCTAGCCTCCTGTTGCTTCTTCGACTGCACTTGGGACTCAACTCAAAGACCCTCCTAAGAGAGACCTATCTTGAATGACCACATATTGAATTGTCTCCTACCTCTATCACACTGTTTTTTTGAATCCCTCAGAGTCCTTATCAGAATATGAAAGTATCTTATTTGCTTCACATGTTTTCTGTCTGCCTCCATCTACAAGAATGCAAGCGCAAGGGCTCTGCCTTCTTCACCTCTTTGTTGCCATCACTTTGAGTAGTTGGTGGTACATTGTAGTCATTCAATAAATGCAGTGTTTGTTGATTGACTGACCCCTGCATAGGTTGCCTGAGACCTGGGAAGAAACAAGTTGATAAACTTAATTCTCTGATCTAAGGATCTGAGGTGCAAGGATAACATATCATCATTAAGATTTTTAAAAAATACAAAGTGCATTCTATTCTGAGTGTGATGGTTAATTTCATGGACCACTTGGCAAGGCTATGGTACAGAGTGGTCAACCACCAATCTGGATGACACTGTGACAGTATCTTTTTAAAGATGTGGTTAACATTTACATCAACAGTCTTCAAGCACAGCAGGTTACCCTCTCTGCCGTACGTGGAACCCCTCCAGTTAGGTGAAAGCCTTAGAAGCAAAGACTGAGTTTTCCTGAAGACAAAAGAATTCTCAAGACAGGAACATCAGCTCTACCCTGAATGTCCAGATGGCCAGCCTGCCCTACAGGTTTCAGTCTTGCTAGTCCCTACAATTGTAGGAGCCAATTTTTCAACACAAATCACTCTT
Organism: Carollia perspicillata; assembly: GCA_004027735.1. Lineage (NCBI taxonomy): Eukaryota > Metazoa > Chordata > Mammalia > Chiroptera > Phyllostomidae > Carollia > Carollia perspicillata. The sequence continues at coordinate 10,700 of PVKM010025941.1, read as the reverse complement.
TTTGTATATATTACATTATATTTATAAATTAATATGAACTTATGTATGTATGTATACACACAATAGGGTATCTAACCTATTGATTCTATGACTCCACTTCTCTGGAGAGCCCTGACTAATATAAGGGGTGGGTCATAATAATAATTGCTCCCATTTTCTTTTAAGTCGTCCTGTGACAGGTACCATGTTAAATACTCAATTAAATCATTCCATCTAATTCTCACTACAACCCTATAAAACACTGTTACTGTTTGTACTTTATAATGTGAACACCAAGGTCCAGAAGGCTCAGTACTTAGCTAACATCACACAGCTAGCCAAAAAATGGAGTCAGTACTGAGCCTGAGTCTGTCTGTCCAATACAGAAATGTATGCCCTGAATCACCATGCAGCATTGAAACTGGGACAGGAATCAGGAGTGGCTCTTGCCTCTGAGGAGCATGTGATATATGACAGGGAGATACAGACAGCAATAATGACAATCTACAAGGTGGAGGTCAATAAGATAACAGGTAAGTCTTATGGAATTTCAGAGGAAAGTAAGATCAGTTCTGGCCTCTGTGGGTCACAGAAGGTTTAGTGGTAAACGGGTGCAAACTGGGCATTGAAGAATGGAAGAGACTCAAACACATGGAGCTAGGGAGGACGGTCACTCTGGACCAGCAGTGTCAAGTAGAGATAGGACATGAACCTTAAAACAGGATGGTGCTTCTTCATCCCAAAGGAGAACCATCACCCAAGGAAAATAAAAAGCCAGTGTCTACAACAGGACGTCGGACAAAGCAGCCCTTGCCTTCACTGGGAAGGTTCTTTGACTTCCTTAACATGCTAAGGAGATTCAAGGAGCTTCTACTGAAAACCCACAACTGGCCCATGTGGGAGACACAAGAGGTGTGCACCAAAAGCAGGTCAGGGGACAGACAAGCACAGATGTGTGGCCAGTGTGCACCACCAAACAATGACATTTCTCTGATAGAGAGTTTCTGCTACTTGTTTCTGTAGGCAAATCTCAGAGAACTGGCCGAAATCCATATGTGGTCCCATGTTTCCTCAAAGCAGTATGTAGAACACATGTGCAGGGTGGAGCGAGAGCAGCTTTATAGTTGTTCATAGAAAAATAACACAGTACGCACAACTGTAAACCCAGCCCCCCCACACCTGAATGTTCACTGTTCGGAGCTCCTACGTTCAACACCCTGACACCCACTCAGCTACTTTTCATCTCACTGTCAAGTTTTCAATCCCAATGTCAAATAGAGGTTTGGAGTATATGTTCCTGGAGTATACATTACCTGAAATTCTGACTTCTAGCTTTCTCCGTAGTTGGTCTCAATAGGCTATCAAGTTCTAGAACACTTTCTTCTCAGAAAAAAAATAGTGTGTAAATGGATACTAATACTTGATGAACTCTAATGATATAATAAGTACTTGTATGTGCATTTCCACATAATCCTAATAGCCTATGACACTAGGGGAGGCAAAGTAACTCTATTAGCCTGGATTCTTTTCATTGGAAATAGTAGAAACTCAAATGAGCTGAGACCTAAAAATGATGCATCACCTCCACAGCTGAAATGTGCAAAGATGGAAGTGATGAATGAGGCAAGGATCTGGGGTTTCATAGAAGGGCTCCAGGAATTGGTGAGCTGCTGTTTTTGGCTCTGCTTTCCCTTGAGTTGGCTATACTGCCAGGCAGTGTCTCCACCGAAGTGGCAAAAAGGCTTCTGCAGCCCTAAGTCTGCACTGTCCAAACAGCTGGCAATCCGAGCAAAAAACAATAACAACCACATCTGCTTTCTTGCAAGTTCCTGCAAAATTCTCATAGCTGACTCTCACCAGGACTGGCCGTGTGACCGTTCTGGAGAGAGGACAGGGTCAGCTTCCCCAGGACCACACGGCCTGAGAATGGGAAGAGGACGTCGCCCAGAGAAATTATGACAGATGTATTTTTAAATGTATTCATTGTCCTCCTCAAAATAAAGAGGAAAATTGACTGAGAAATGGCTTCCATACCATAAACTGCAGAAAGGACTTTAGCTACTGTTTTAGATATATCACTATATATTTTTTAAAAAGCACAATTCTTTCATTATGATCTCTCTGATGGACACATACCTTCTTGGTTTGCTATCCCCTCCTACCTGCACACATTTCCATTCTGAAAATCACTAGCAGCTCTGAGCAGAGGATTTAAAACCTGGCTTCTTGGTCAGGGTTGGAAGGGGATGGGGCCAGAAGGGGCGAATCCCACACTAGGGCACTCAAGCTCAGAATTCTTTTACACCATTTCCAGATGTCTGTTCTGCAAAACACTGTCTCCTTACGACACAACAAGGAAAAAAGTTTCCAATGATGAAGTAAGGTTTGAAAAACACAGCACCTCATATGTCTTTGGAGAGTCATAATATGCATTAGCACATTAAAAACTCTGAGAAGTTCTTCAGAAAGAAAGCAGTTTAGCTCCTTAATGCAATGTTTATCAACCTGCCCTGTCCTCAAAATACTTTTTTAAAAATAAATTACACATTAATGTCTTCAAACAAAATAATAAACATTGGGAAATACTGGCCTCAGGAGTTCTACAAAGACCATAGACATCCAGATTTCCAAACCATCAGTCAAGGTGGATGATGGTAGAACAAGGCCATCTCATAGGTTCAAGGTCTCAAAAGACATGTCTCCCATGGATGCTTTCTCAGAAAGCTGTTGGAGAACACATGCTGCTGAAGCAAGGGGGCCCAGGAAGAAATAATAAGACATGGATACCGCAAGCAGGGGGTTAAATTCACTCGAGAGAAGAAGGCTCCACAGCCACAGGGGGCAGCTGTGCATTCGTACGAGAGGCAGTCAGCCCAGACTGGAGCAGATCAGATGCTTCCTGGAAAGAGTTGTTCGGGAAGATGAATGCGCTAGAATCCTCAATGCAGCATCACTATCCTAGGAGTAAGATTAGAATATTAGAAAAGTTTGAAATTGAATAAATAAAAAGAAAAAAGTTATCAGAAAATACATTTATTGACAACAGAGAAAGAAAAATGTTATACAATAGAAACACAATATTGATGTAAACAAAATTAGGATGTCAGTTTTACCCATGTACATATACAGAGGAAAGCTTGAAGTAATGGTCCGGTTTTGCATCTCTTCCTGCACCAATGCCCTTTGCTCTGTAACTTCACGGTTCCCATGTAAGCCCACCATGGGCAAAATAACCTAACCTGCCTCTTGATCTTGGGATCAGCCATATGGTCTGTTCCAGCTGGTAGGATGTTAGCAGAGGTTTCATATGGGCTTTCTCTCTTGTGCCTCTACCATCTCCATGAGCACATACCCACAGTAGCCCTCATGGTGATAAAAGCCATGTGGGAGAGAGGCTGACTGCGGGTGTGCCCAAGTCGCCCCAGGTGAATCCAGTGCAGATCAGCCAATCCAGTCAATACCAGACACACGAGGGAGCTAAATCTGTAGAACAGAGAGCTGCTTGCCCTAGATCACCTAAGCCTTGCAATCCAGAGAAGTAAGTGTTTTGCTTCATCCTTCTGAGGTTTTGTTGTGTAGCATTTTGTGACTATAGATGAAAATGGCACTGGGAAGGCTATGCCTGATGACAGAGGTGGACGAAATAAGAGAGTAAACACTTTACCTTCAATATGAAGTGGAAAGTCAGTAGAAATGCTTACAGCACTACAGAAGATGATGGATAAGGAAGAAAAGAGGAGAAGCAGCAAAAGGAGAAGGGGGAGAAAGAAAAGGAAGAAGAGAAGGAAAGCAAGCATATTATTTAAAAATACGGACATGGACAACTGTGGTGATTGCATGGTTGGGAAGAGGGAGGTATAAGGGGGACAAATGGTAATGAGAAAAATACAATAAAAAATAAATTAAAAAACACATAGAAAGCTAAAGTAACGCTCCTGGTAGAAAACAAACAAGGGACCTGAGGTGTGAGACAGCTGGATAGTTTTTTAAATTTTCAATTGTAGTTGACATTCTATATTATTAGTTTCAGGTATGCAGCATAGTGATTAGACATTTATGTCACTTACAAAGTGATCTCCCTGACACCATACATAGTCATTACAATATGACTGACTAGGTCGACTCTATGCTATACTTTTCTGTAACTGCCAATTTGGACATCTCAATCCCTCCCCCTTTTCACCCACCCTCCAAACATCCTTCCCATCTGGCAACATCAGTTTGCTCTCTGTATTTATGAGTCTGTTTCTGTTTTGTTTGTTCATTTACTTGGTTTTTTAAATTTCACATATAAGTGAAATCATATGGTTTTGTCTTTCTCTTTCTGAGTTATTTCATTTAGCGTAATACCCTCAAGGTCAATCCGTGTTGTCATAAATGGTAAGATTTTATTATTCTTTCACAGCCGAGTAGTATTCCATTGTATATATGTACCACATCTTCTTTGTCCAGTCATCTACCAACAGACACTCACGGTGCTCCCAGTTCTTGGCCATTGTAAATAATGCTGCAGTGAACATAGGGGTACACAGACCTTCTCGCATTAGTGCTTTAGAGTTCTTCAGTTAAATACCCAGAAGTGGGATTTCTGGGTTATGCGCTAGTCCTATTTTTAATTTTTTGAGGAACCTCCATACTGTTCTCCACAGTGGCTGCACTAATCTGCATTCCCGCTAACAGTGCATGAGGGTTCCCTTTTCTCCACAGCCTGGTCAGCACCTGTTGTTTGTCGATTTACTGACAGTAGCCATTCTGACAGGTGTGAGGTGGTATCTCACTGTGGTTTTAGCTTGCATTTCCCTAATCATCAGTGATGTTAAGCATGTTTTCATATGTCTATTGGCCACTTGTATGTCCTCTTTGGAAAAGTGTTTATTTAGTTCCTCTGCCCATTTTTTAATCTGATTGTCTTTTTGTGTTAAGTTGTATGAGTTCCGCATACAACTTAACCCCTTATTGGAACTAAATTTTAAATTTAAAATAATTTAAAGATATCAACCCCTTATTGGATTATCATTGGTGCATATCATGTCCCATTCAGTAGATGCCTTTTCATTTCATTGATGGTTTCCTTTGCTGTACAATAACTCTTTAGTTTAATGTAGTTCCATTTGGTTTTTTATTTGTTGTTTGTTTGTTTGTTTCTCTTGCCAAGGAGACACATCCATAAAAAATATATTACTGAAAGCAATGTCAGAGAATTTGCTGCCTATGTTTTCTTCTAGGACTCTATGTTTTAGATCTTACTTTTGAGTCTGTAATCCATTTGGAGTTTATTCTTGTGTATGGTGGAAGAAGGGGGTCTAGTTTTATTTTTTGCCTGTGTGTGTCCAGGTTTCCCAACACCACTTACCGAAGAGACTGTCTCTATCCCATTGTATGGCCCTGCCTCCTTTATGAAACAGCCAGCTTTTCTAAAGTTTTACTCTATATGTATGTATAATGTTAATAAAAATGTATATAAAAAATTTTTAAAAATAAGGGCCAAATTTAAAACTCCTAAAGGAAACTTGTTTGACGTCAAATATTACTTTCAAATCAGGGAAATATTTAAAAAACTAGGAAATAAAAGTATCAGAGAATATATTAGACATCCATGAAGTCTGACATTTGGTTAATAAAATTTTGCAAAAGAGAACAGAGGAGCAGAGATTATCAAAAAAGTATGTAAGTATATTTTCCAGAGCTGACTAGCACACTAATCAATCTTGAAAGGGTCCTAAATTTTTATTAAAACCACACCTCACACTTCATTATCCTAGAAGACTAAGAGTAAAAAGAATATTCAAAATCCTAAAGAAAAAATAAGACACTTTCTTCACCAACAATGAGAATCAGACTAATATCTGAATGCTCACCAATACCAATAGAGGCTAGAAAACAATTATAAAATATTTTCAAATATTTGAGGCAATGCGATTTTCAACTAAACCATATTAATGATTGAATACGAAGAGTAGATAAAGTCATGTTCCAACATGAAAGGACACAGAATGCTTACATCCACAAACCATTTTTTAGGAGTTTCACTTGAGGTTATGCTATAGGAAAAAGAGAGAGGAAATGCTAAGGGAGACATGGGAAATAGAAACCAGTGGAACAACCCAAAAGAGCTGCGACAACAAACCCCAGGCCTAGGAATCAAACAATTCATACCATGAACCAGAACAGAAGACCCCAGGGGAGAGATCTGAGGGGAAAAATAAAATTGTTATAAAACATAATTGGGTGCAGAGGGCAGAAAAAATGAAAATATACGAAAAAATAATGGTATTAAAAAAGCGAGAGGCAATTTGAAATCTAGGAAAAAAGCAGTATAGCCCTTGTTGGTGTAGCTCAGTGGATTGAGTGCTGGCCTTTAAACCAAAGGGTTGCCAGTTCAATTCCTAGTTAGGGCACATGCCTGGGTTGCAGACCAAGTCCCCAGTAGGGGGCGTGCCAGAGGCAACCACACATTGATGTTTCCCTCTCTTTTCCTTATCTTCCCCTATCTCTAAAAATAAATAAATAAAATATTTTTTAGAAAACAGTATAAAAAAAGGTAGTACTATCACAGTACCTGGTTCCAGTGTGAATAATATTTATATAATTACAATAATGTAAACACTGTTTTTATTATGTTTCTGAAGTAGAATGTAAATGAAATCAACCTCAGTCTTGTAAAAATGTAAAGTACAGATGGCAGAATCTGGAAGAAAGATGGGGAGGAGAGTCACTGTACCATATTTACCTCTACATTTATACAGGGAAGAGTTACGAGACATTGTCTGTAATTGATGGAACAATAGGCAAATATGTTAATATGATGTACATGTGAAGAATAGGAGAGAAAAAAGATGATATTGGAATTGCAGGGAACTTCTGGCCAAGATGGAGGTTGTAGGAGTGCCTCCTACACTGCGCCTCCTTGCACAACCAAAATAAAGACAACAATTTAAAAACAAAAAAACAACCAGTACTGAGAAAACTGAACTGTATGGAAGTCTGACAACTAAAGAGTTAAAGTAGACACACTCATACAGACCTGTAGGAGGGGCAGAGTTGGGGAGCTGGGACAGAGAAGGCTCTCGGCAGGGCAGCTAGGGGACCCCCAGGGACAGAGAGGGCTCCCAGCAGGGCAGCTAAGGGACCCCAGAGCGTAAGGCAGCAGCAGGCAGACGCTGGGTGTGCAAAGCAGCAGTTGGCGGATCCAGAGAGGCGGCGGACTGTAGAGGGGCCTGTGCATCTGGTCCCACATTCGCATGCAGATAAACCAGGAGAAACTGGGGAGCAAGACAGACCATGGTAATAAAGTGCAAGGAAATACAGCCTCAAAACACTGATTGAAAAAACACCTGTAGGGGTTGAGGTGCCTGGAGAAACTCCCAGCCTCACAGGAGAGTTTGTCGGACAGGCCCAAGAGTACGCAAACCCCTCCACATAGAAATCAGCACCAGAAGGGCCCAATTTGCTTGCAGTAAGCGGGGAAAGTGACTGAATTCCAGCAGAGAGTGGAGCAAGTGCCATGTTCCCTCTTGGACCCCTGCCCCACATACAGCGTCACAACCCAGTGACATGGGTTGCCCTGCCCTGGTGAACACCTAAGGGTCTGTCCCCATGGAAGAGCTGATAAAGTGCTTCTCAGATAAGGTCAAGTTAAAGGAGCTCATCATCACCAAGCCCTTATTATATGAAACGTTAAAGGGATTTATCTAAGAAAAAGAAGATAAAAAATATGTACAGTAAAATGACAGCAAACTCACAGTTCTTAACAACCACACCTAGAACACAAGCACAAACTAAGCAAACAACTAGAACAGGAACAGAACCACAGAAATGGAGATCACATGGAGGGTTATCAATAGGGTAGTAGGAGGGGGAGAGAGGAAGGAAAGGTACAGGGAATAAGTAGCATAGATGGTGGATAGAAAATAGACAGGGGGAGGGCAAGAGTAGTATGGGAAATGTAGAAGCTAAAGAACTCATATGTATGACCCATGGACATGAACTAAAGGGGGGGAATGTGGGTGGGAGGGGTATACAGGGTGGAGGAGAGTGAAGGGGGAAATGGGAGAACTATAATAGCATAATCAATAAAATAAAAAAAATGCAGATATGAGGAAGATATGGGAAATGTGGGGGTTAAATTATGAATAAGCTACATCCTCATTAATATAGCCCAAGGTCAAAATATAATTCCTAAAACTAAAAATTTGCATATTGCAGTATGAGAATATTATTTACAGTCACCAATAACAATAGTTTAAGGAGGTCAAAGTTATTGCCTCCAAGAAAAAGTTTTTAGGAACAAAAATAGATGGAACAGGGTATCATGATTTCTTCACTTATAAACCTTTTAAACACTTTAATTCTTTATTTGTGTGCATATATTATTCCAAAATAGAAATTTATTTTAAAGAAATTCAATTTGATTCAACCTAAAACATCACGGCTACCTTCCTGTCCATTCTCCTCTTCACTTGTGTCTAATCTAAGCTCAGCCCACAGTTCAGGAACTGAGGCAGGAGCGTCTTCTTAAACCCGACTTGTCCTTAAGCCCCTGACAGCCCCCAACACTAGCTGAGGTCTGGCGACTCAGCCTGAGATTTCCCGAGGCAGCTGGGATCACCTGAAGTCTAGGTGCTCTTCCTGAGTTCCAGTAAGTCCAGAGGTCTAAGTGAGAAAGGAGAGAACAGCAGTGACCAATTGCTCCAGCAAATGCAGTGGCCTGAATCACGCTCACACTGCGCCCTGTAGAAAGAGAGAGGTGGGGAGAAAGAAAAACATTGAGTAACTTTAAGACCTACTCTATGATACTCCCTGACTGCTTACCATACCTTTATCTTTAAAAACACATCATAAAGACTCTCAACAATATAACTTCTAAAAATATGGTTTTATTTTTAAAATTCCTTTTTAGTTTGTAAAAGCTCCATATGAGCTTAAAATGAACATATAATCAGCAGTTGGTAGATGTAATTTTCTGTATATATACATATGTATGTGTATCAATTAGGTTAATTTTATTAATCATGTTTGTCCAATCTTTTTTGTCACAGTTGGGCCACTGAGATGACTTGAGACCAAGGGCTTGATTACTTCTGAAGGATCCTTACTGCTAGAGTGTAGCTAACCAAGGTCTGGAGCCGACTGCAGGTGACTCATCAGGGCTCCTACCCTCAGTCCTGAGGAAGCCAGTCTCATGTGAACCACCTTCAAGCCCCGTATAGTCACAGGAGTGGCCTTGGGCCTAGGACGTTTCCTTACAGGGAGACAAGGAGCCTTCCAGTCGGTGCTGAGCATAGTGCCCTGTTGGGGAATATCGCCCCGTTCCAAGCCTGACGTGTGTGTGTCACATGGCACCTGGTGGACTCCACTACTGCATCTGTTCACGGAAGGGAGGGAAAAGTGTCTCCCCTGCAGAATCACCCACTGGGCACGCTCACTCCTGAAGCTGGTCTTGCTCTGTGTCTTGCCCATGAGAAGAAAGCGTCGTCACAGCCAGTGCTCGGTGAGTCCTGTCTTTCTCAGTGACTTCGATGTCTGCAGCCCTTGCAGTTGGGGGACATCCTAGGACTGTTGCTCTGGGTGTTTGGGGGCCACAGGCATCACTTGCTCAACATTAGCAAGTCCTGGCTCTGGTTTTTGTTCCTACAGTTCAGCAAAGCTACCAAATGTCTTCTTTAGCTCCCACGTACTGTTCCCAGATTCGTCAGTCCCTCTAAAAGAAAACAGACCCACGTGGCGATGTCCCCCCTAGATTCCTGTCTTCCACTTGAACCTTGGCGGGATAATTCTGCGCTCCCTTATTAATTCTCCAATGGCTTCAGAAGGACTTCTTTCATACTCGTCTGGCTTTTGAATATGTCCAGATAGCATCAATCCAAATGACCACATCCGTCATTACCAGTAGAAGTTCTTGAGTAGGGATAATGGTTACTTTCTTCTTTACTGTGTTCTGTATTGTCTAAACCTTTTACAATGAAAATGTGTTGCTTTTGTATTCCTTTATAATCATAAATAAAGCCCTGTTTCATAGAAGAGATACTTTAGTAAAAGAGAATCCACAGAAATCTCCAAATTCTGGGACTCCATTCCACCCTTCTATTCCATGTCTTTCGTCCGTAAACATCCAGCAGGATTAGCTGGTGTGTGTGTGGTGAAACGACCCTTGCTGTAAAAATATGGCCTTTGTTTATTTTTTAATATAAAGATTTATTAATTGAGAAAGGAAGAAAAAATAATCACTTGATTTTAGTTCAGAGAATTTTCTATTAGTAATCCTGTAAAGTTCACTTGCTCTTGGAAACTCCATCTAGTCTCTGTTCACACTAAAAAAAGATGTCCACTTCGAGGCAATTCACAGAACCAGGAGCTGGGAAAGCTCTCCTCTTGTCTCTGTCACCTGAATAACACAGCAAATCCCAGCATGAGTCCTGTTGCAGTCACATAGCACCTTTTCCCCACACCTGTGGCCAACACTGATGTCTTTTCCCTTAAAATGAGACTCACAACGTGGTCCCTGCCTCACTGTCTTCGCTGTTCTGGAGATGAGATGAAAACCTCCAGGAAAGCAATCTACCGAGTACAAAGCATTGTTCAGGTAGAAACTACAAGCCTAATCTTCAAAGGTCCTTGTGCATTTTAATTCTGTTTCCCTAACTTTTTGACAGGGACCATACTTTTTCTTCTTTTGTATTTCCCCCAAAGAATGTTTTTAAATGCTGAGCACATATTAGGAA
>PVKM010025940.1:0-19647 GCA_004027735.1 Carollia perspicillata | reverse complement strand
AATGTCTTTGGTTATATTTTGCTTGCTTGTTTTTTTTTGTTGTTGTTTAGGTTCCTGTTAAAGGTGAGATCATATCGTATTTGCCTATTTCCTTTTTCATACTGTTGTAGTTATCACTCAGTTCCTTGTAGTTGTCTGTGAGTTCCTTGAACATCTTTATAACCATTACTTATTCAATTTTAATTGTTGTTCAAGTACAGTTTTCTGCCTTTTACTCCCATCCCAGCCCACCTGCCACCCCTCCCCACCTCCCTCCCATTTTACACACCCCCCTTGTTTTTGTCCATGAGTCCTTTATACTTGTTCCTGCAAACCCTTCCCCCTTTCTCCTAAGATTCCCTCCCCTCTTCCCTCTGGTCACTACCAGCCTGTTCTCCATTTTGAATTCTATATCTGATAGTTTTTTTTTTTTACCTCTGTTTCATTTAGCTCTTTTAGTGGGGAGTCGTCCATTCCTTTTGATTGCATGTTCTTTTTTTGTCTCCCCATTTTAGGTGATTCTTTTTGTTTGTTTCTGCACTTCCTGATATTTCATTTTGCTAGCTGTCTTTGTAGGGTGAAGTTCTATGGTATGAATTCTATGGGGTTCAATGGTGTGGTCTCCTTGATTTCCTTGTCTGGATGCTGTAGGTTTGCCCTTTCTTCTGTTTGTATGGGCTCTGCTGTTGTACTGGGTTTTTACCTTTTGGTGGTTCCTTTGTTGGTGGTTTCTCTCCTCCAGCAGGTATGCTGATATTCAGAGCCCCCAACTATTCTTTTATGTGATCCTGTTCATTTTTTCTTTTGTTTCCCTTGCCTGGGAAGATATATCTGATAAAATATTGCTATGAGCACTGTCCAAGATTTTGTTGCCTATGTTTTCTTCTGTGATTTTTATGGTTTTGGGTCTAACAATTAAGTCTTTAGTCCATTTTGAGTTTGTTTTTATATGTGGTATAAAAAGGTGGTCTAGTTTCATTTTTCTGCATGTATCTGTCCAATTTCACCAACATCATTTATTGAACAAACTGCCTTCAGCCCACTGTATGCCCTTGTTTCCCTCTGTTGTATATTAATTAACTTTAAAGATGTGGGTTTATTTCTGGACTCTCTATTCTGTTCCATTAATCTATGTGTCTGTTTTTATGCTAGTATAATGCTGTTTTAATTATTATTACCTGATATTATAGTTTGATATTTGATCATGTGATTCTTCCAACTTTGTTCTTCTTAGGATCACTGTCGCTATGCGGGGCCTTATGTGGTTCCACAGAAAATTTTGAAAAATTTGTCTTAGCTCTGTGAAATATGTCATTGGAATCTTGATAAGAATTACATTGAATCTGTGGAAGATTATTTCTTAAAGTAATACAGCTAGTTAGTGAGATTTCTAGACCTAGAACTAATGGTTTCTGATTCCTAGTACTCTCTCTAGATGCTGATGTGTAAACATTTTGTCTCACATAACTAAAAATAAAGGGAGTTATAACTAGCATAATCAATAAAATATACTTAAAATTTTTAAAAAAGAAAGGGAGTTTTAGTCAATATAGGTGATCAGAAACAGAAGAGACATCAGAATGGCCATCTCAGGACTCCCATCTCACTGGACCATCAACATGCATCACTGTCAAATTCTTTGATGTTGTCAATGTAAACATTGACTGTCCCATTGCATGGAAAGATACACTCCAGAGGGATTGAGCAAAAAGAAAAAAGGACTCATGGACACGGACAACAGTGCAGTGATTTCCGGAGGGAATGGGTATAGGGGACTAAATGGTAATGGAAAAAATACAATAAGGATTAAATTTTTAAAAAAGAAGCACTCCATATTAACAGGACCGTTTTTTTACATCCATCAAAAAATGCTAAGGTTAACCTCCTTTTCCCCCAGAATGTCAGCTTCTGCTGACTCCAATCTGAATTATCAACTGACATCAGAATCACAATGTGTATTCCCTACAACATTATTGTGAACTCACCCATTTCCTCAACCTTTTGGTTTCCCTTCAGGAACAAGCAGGAGAAAAATGTCACTGCAAAGAGAACATCTTAGATCATTTATTAGAAGTCATGGCATTTAAAAGAATATCAAAGGTAAATGGGGATGTGCTTAAATTGATTGTATTTTCCCATTATCTCCTAGGTTGCATCTCTCATGAGTCCACCTATTTCTCAGAGAGCTATTTTTGTTGTTTTGATATAGTGAGTATGCATGTAGGACTATGAACTTTTGCACTAGAAAGGAGTTGCAAATAAGGCAGTCATGCTATTATGCCACAAACATTGTAAGTCATTTCATACTCTCCAGCCTTTATAATTACTGAAAATAATTATCCAACAATAAGATCTTTCTCCCTCTTTGTGTTTGGACTGATCATACTAGAAAGTGCTCAGGCAAATTAGAAGTCTAACCATTGCTTTGTTCAAAGTGAGAGAGAACAGTAAACTGGGGGGAGGAGAGCACAGGAGCAGAGCCAAGAAGAACTGGAGTGATTTAGGACCTCCCAGGAAATTTCTTACCTCAGAAATAGAATCAATTTCCTAATGTCTGTTCCCATATTTTAAGAGCAAAGCAAGAATAATAGCTCTTGTGTGTCCCAGTTGAATTATAGACTCTCCCTAAACTGAAATAGTTAGTACTTTGGTCAGGTCAATAAAGGTGATTTTCTTGCCAGAAAGAGACCACTTGCTTCCATGGCAATTCCCAATAAGGGATCCCAAAGGTCGTCCGTTGCAACTGTATATCCAAACTACTGTTCTCTAGTATGCAACTCATTGCAATTACTCATGGGAGGTTTCATCCCTGGAACCTAAATTCCATCCCTTGTTTTCTTCTTAACGATCTTTTCTAAGTAAAACTTATAGAGGGAAGTGCACAAATCTTAGGGGTATACCATTCAATGAGTTTTAACAAATGCATACCACTGGATAACCCATGCCCCTATTAAGATATGCAAGGTCTGTCCAGAAGTTATTCAATCATGTAATATAAAAAATGCATACATTTATTGAATAAGATACAAGATACAAGAAACATTGTACATAGGACAATGATGCCTCAATCCCCTTTAAAGTAGGCATCTTGGGGTCTCACACAGGTCTCCCAATTGCCATCGACTTTCATGTCATATTTTCCCAAATCTCAATGATGGTCTGAAATCTCTTCCCTTTCAAAAGGTGGTTTTAGTTTTGGGAAAAGACAGAAGTTGTAGAGTACCAAATCTGAACTGTATGGGGCTGAGTCACCTGGGTGATTTGATGTTTTGCCAAAAAACTCTGCATGAGATGTGATGCATGAGTGGGTAAATTTTCATGATGAAGCTGTCAATCACCAGTTGCCCATGGCTGCAGCCTTCTGAATCATCCAAATAGTTTCCGTGGAGGAATGTTCAGGCTTCATGCAAAATTTGATGCAGATGTGCTGCTCTACTGGCTCAGTCATTTTGAATGTGATGACACCACACAATACACATACTCACTCAATGGTGTCTACCACCCCCACTGACTAGTACAGTGAAGTCATCATTGTTCATGTATGCGCATTCCAGTACACATTTCTTGGCTGCCAGGCTACATTTATGTCATGCAAACCATTTTTGTTATATTAACAAGGGCTGGACTTTTTCCAGACAGGCCTTGTAGAACTTTTAATCTCCCTAGAAAGTTCCCTCTGTAGTCAACACACATACACACACATCCCTTTCAGAGGTAACCCCTGGTCTGATTGATCTCACCATAGCCTATTCTAGTACTTTTTGTAAATGAAACATAACATATATGTTTATTGCTGAGTAGAATTCCAACTTGTAACTATACAACAGTTTTTTTATCCCTTCACAAGCTGAGGGACATCTAGGTTGTTTACAGTTGGAGGTAAGAAAGCTTGTATAAACATTCTTTCACAAGTGTTTTTGCAGAAATATGGTTACATTTCATTTCTTTTGGGAAAAATGTCCAGAATGTGATTGCTGATTCATAGGTTAGGTGTCTTTTTAGTTAAATATGAAACTGCCAGATTATGGTTGTACTGTATAACATTTCCACCAAGAGTATATAAATACTTCCATTGCTCTGCATCTTTGTGCACACATAGAAGTCAGTCTCTTTAATTTTAGCCATTCCAGTAAATGGATGGTGATATACCATGGTTTTTATTTGCATTTCCCTAATGACTAATGATGTTCAGCACTTTTTCATGTGCTTATCAGTAATCTGTGCTTTCTCCCATTGGGAAGTATCTGCTCAAATCATTTGCCTATGTTTTTAAATCATCACCTGAGTACATTTTTACCTGATATTAGAGAGAGAGAGAGAGAGAGAGAGAGAGAGAGAGAGAGAGAGGCATTGATATGAAAGAAAAACATCAATTGGTTGCCTCCTGTATACACCCTGACTGGGGATCAAAACCACAACACTTTGGTGTATGGGATGATTCTCCAACTGAGCCATCCAGCCAGAGTGTGCCAATTTTTAATTGGATTATTTGTCTTCTTATTTTTGAGTTATAACAGTTCTGTATACATTCTGCATATAAGTCCTTTGTCTTAGTGTTGCAAATGTTTTCTCCCAGTCTGTGACTTGCCTATTCATTTTCTGAATGTCATTGTTTGGTGAGAAAAAGTTACGAATTTTGATGAAGTCTAGTTTATCATATATTTTTTCTTGTATGGCTTTGTTTTTCTTTTACAGAAAAAGTCAAGAACCATATGGTTTTACCCGTAAAACTGAAAGCTGAAATGAACAAACAATAAAAAACAAATTTAAAGGAAAAGGGAAAAACCTGCCCAGACTGGGTTTGCTAAAAGAATAGTAATCTCAGGACAAGAAAACTAAATTTGATAGTAATGATGAATGTGATGAAAGTGGTTCATCTGGACCAGTAAAAAGAGCAAGAGGAGAAAAAGACAAAGAACCTACATCAAAACATCAGAAAACAGCTTCTAGTCAAGATAAGGGCAGAGGTAGATATGCCTTGCCTCATTGTGCAACCATAAAGAAGAACACAACTAACTTAAAAATGAAAAAATACCCAGAACTGCCAGAAAATCACCAAGAAAAACACCCAGAACTGTATGGCATTCCAGCAACCAAGGATTTAAAGAAGCTATATTCATCCAGATGGATAGCAGGGACAGAGATGAGGAGTTAGGGCAGAGAAGATTCCATGTGTGGGCAGCAAGCCAGGGGCAGGAAGGTGGAGAGGCAGTAGGGCAACAGCAGCCAGATGAATGGGCAGCACCACATTCATGTGTGTTGGATAAAAATCAGGGAGACAGCTTATGAGTGAGTGAGCCCAGCCCCAGGCCAGAAAACGCATCCCAGGGCTCCAGCACTAGGGAAATGAAGCCATATAACCTCTGTATGTAAACCCAGAGAAGGCTGGGGTGGTGAAAGAAACCACCAGTACATACTCAAACTCACCTATTCTGGGAACCACAACCAGGACAGCAACTGGGGGGTGCCAGTAGCATATGGGAAGTGGGGGAAATGACTGGAAATGGGGCAAGGGCCAGGAAAGTCCACAGAAGTCAACCAGCAGCAGCATTGTCCCCTCTTTGACCCCTCACACACACAGAGCCACAGCTGCCCCACCCTGGTGAATACCCAAGGCTCTGCCCCATACAACTTAACAAGTGCACTAAAACAGAACCGAAGTGGCTTTACCTAGTACATAGGCACAGGGAGGCTGCCAAAATCAAGAGACAAAGAAATATGGCCTGAATGAAGGAACAGAACAGAACCACAGAAAAACAACTAAGAGATGTGGAGATAGCCAACCTATCAAACACAGAGTTCAAAACATTGGTGGTCAGATTGCTCAAAGGCCTCATTGAATATGGCAAAAGCATAAGGGAAGAAATGAAGGCTCTACTAAGGGAAATTTAAAAAATTCACAGGAAACCAACAGTGAAGGAAAGGAAGTGGGATTCGAATCAATAATTAGGAACATAAGGAAGAAAGAAACATTCAACCAGAACAAAACAAAAAAACCAAGAACTCAAGAAATTAAGACAGTTTTAGAATACTCTGGGACATCTCCAGAAGGGCCAACATCCAAATCATAAGGATGACAGAAGGAGAAGAGGAAGAGCAAGAAATTGAAAATTTATGTGAAAAATAATGAAAGAAAATATCCCTAATTTGGCAAAGGAAATAGACAGACAAATCCAGGAAGCACAGAGAGTCCCAAACAAGTTGGAACAAAAGAGGTCCTTACCAGGACACGTCATAATTAAAATGCAAAAGGTTAAAGATAAAGAGAGAATCCTAAAAGCAGCAAGAGAGAGACAGAGAATTACCTACAAAGGAGTCCCCATTAGATTATCAGCTGATTTCTCAAAGAAACTTTGCAGGCAAGAAAGGACTGGCAAGAACTATACGAAGTGATCAAAAAAACCAAGGACCTACAACCAAGATTATTCTATCCAGCAAAGCTATTATTTAGAATTGAAGGACAGAAAAAGTGCTTTCAAGACAAGGTAAAACTAAAGGAGTTCATCATCACCTAGTCTTTCTTATATGAAATGTTAAAGTGACTTATTTAGGAAAAAGAAGATCAAAACTGAATATTAAAGTGATAACAAACTCACAACCATCAACGACTAAGCCTAAAAAGCAAAAACAGACTAAGCAAACAACTAGAACAGGAATAGAATCATAGATATGGATATCATTTGGAGGGTTAACAGCTGAGAGGGGGAAGAGGGAGAATGGGGGGAGAGGTACAGGGAATAAGAAGCATAATTGATTGATAGTAAGATAGACCATGGGATGTTAAGGACAGTATAGGCAATGGAGAAGCCAAAGCACAACAGACATGAACTAAGTGGGGCTCGCTGGAGAGAACGAGGGAACTGGGTGGAGGGGAGCAAAGGTAGAAAAAATTGGAGCAACGGTAATAGAATAATCAATAAAATATACTTTAAGAAAAGAGAAAATAGTGCCAGAGACCAGTAGTTTAATAAATAAAGTTTTTATTCATTTTAATTAGCATTTCAGCAGCCTTTGTTTTGGGAGGATTTTAAAAAGAAAACTGAATAAGGTTCACTTCAATGTCTACTTGTAAGAAGGGACAATTTTTTGTTCAGTTTGGTTTTTCTTTGTTATCCAAATGAGGGTTTTTTTAAATGTACAGTTGTATGTTATTTCAGATGATTTAAATATCAAATGAAATATTCTTGTACTAAATTGCCTTTGCAATATGAGAATGTATTAGTATAAACTAATAAAATATATACTATATATAAAGAGAAAAAAACAAACAAAACCTCATAGACACCAGAGGGA
Organism: Carollia perspicillata; assembly: GCA_004027735.1. Taxonomy (NCBI): domain Eukaryota; kingdom Metazoa; phylum Chordata; class Mammalia; order Chiroptera; family Phyllostomidae; genus Carollia; species Carollia perspicillata. The sequence continues at coordinate 12,375 of PVKM010025940.1, read as the reverse complement.
AGGGTGTGGGGGAGTAGTAAAGGGTAAAGGCAGTCAAATGTTTGGTAACAGAAGATGATTTGACTTTGGGTGGTGCACATACAATACAATATACAGATCATGTATCATAAAACTGTGCACTGGAAACCTATATAAATTTATTAATCAATGTTGTCCTACTAAGTTAATCTATATAAAATAAAATATAAGAAGGTGCCATTAAAAAGCTTCTTGATATATTTATTTTTTATTTAATAATTTTATTGTGATTTTATTACCATTTAGTTCCCTTATACCCCCTCCCCACCTACAGTCACCACACTGTTAGCCATGTCCATGAGTCTTTTTTCCTTTTTGCTGAGTCTCTTCACCCCTCAACCTCCCACCTCCCAGAGCTGTCAGTCTATGAATCTGTCCCCTTTTTTTTGTTAGTTCACTTTGTTTATTAGAGTCCCATGAAATGAGTGAAATCATACAGTATTTGTCTTTCTCTGACTGGCTTATTTCATTTAGCATAATATTCTCCTGGTCCATACATACTGTTGCAAAGAGTAAAACTTTCTTCCTTTTCACAGCTGAGTAGTATTCCATTGTGTAAATGTCCAATTTAGTTTTCTGCGTTCTGCAAATCTAATCAATATTTGAGTCATGTTGACTCCTGTTTAACTGGTCTTGAATCTAGCCTTTATTATTCTTTTACTTTTGTAAATGACCAGCTCCAAACCACCATTATTTTTTGTCGTGACCATTGCAAGGGCTCCTTGGAGATCTAAAGTAGAACTCATGATCCTCACTCTCCAAACCACCCCTACTTGTCCTTCCCTTGCTCTTCTCCACCTCTTTGAAGGTACTACCAAAAAATTAGTTACTCAAGCCAAAACCTTTATAAAAGTCATCCAGGACTTCTTTCTCTTTCTTACGCCCAACTGATCACTATGCATTTTTTATTTTACCTACTACTTATCTTTCAGATGCACATGCTCTTCTCTGTCTTCTCATCCACAACCTTAGCTCAGGCCACCCTAATTACAGCAGCAGTTCTTAACTGTTCTCTCATTTCCACTTTCTCCCTCCACTCCATTTTCCACAGAGAAGAGTAGAGTGACTTTTTCACTTACCTATTGCTACATAAAACCACCCCAAAACAAAATACTTAGTGGTGTAAAGCAACTATTTATTTTGTTGTGCCCATAGATTTCAGGGGTAAGGATGTGAGAAAAGCACATTGGGAAAGGCTTGTTTCTGCTCCTTGATGTCTGGGGCCTCAGCTGAGAAGGGACTTCAACATTTAGACTAGAATCATCTGAAGCCTTATTCACTTGTATATCTGGTCCCTGGCTTGGTATGATTTAAAACCCGAGTTCAGCTGGCACTGTCAATTAGAGTGCCTTTACAAGGCCTCTCCATGTGAGTTGGACATCCTCACAGTTTGGAAGCCTCAGGGAAATTAGATTTCAGTTTCCAAGAATGAATGTTTAAATGCACATAATGGAAGCTGAATGGCCTTGTATGACTAACCATAAAGTCACATACTGTCATTTTCCTTTTAATATACAAGCCAAAGTAGTCACTATGCCTAGATTCAGCAGGAGAAGATTACAGACCCAGCCTCTCAACAGGAGCTGTCAAAAATTTGCAGCTATGTTTTAAAACAATCACAGTGCCCATTTTGAACCACAAAGCAGATCATTACATTGCCTGACGAAAGCTTTCAGTTGTCTTAGAAATGACTATCAAGTGGGGACACCTCCTTTTACACACTACCTTAGGATCACCCGAGGAACAGTACAGTACTCCAGAAGTTTGTATTCTCTAGAAGTCATAAACTCATCCAACCAATTTACTTTTATTCATGAGCACACTTCCACCAAGTGCATACAGGGCCAATACTAGCTTACATGGCACCATTGTGCACATTTTTAAGGTGCCCCTTGCTACCTCTGCATGGACATAACCTTGTTTCACTATGCATGGGCATTGTGAATGAAGCATGGACTATCTTTAGTCCTCAGCCCCTTGCTCTCTAAGCCAGGGGCCTTGGTATATGACAAAAGCTGCACAATCATGCATAATGACCCTGGGAACACAGGTCTTTCTAGGTGTTCCACAAGACATAAACCTATCACAGGGTTCTTTCCACCTTTGTCACACCCTTGACTCTGCCCTTGCTCTTACATTCTATGCCCAGTCCTTCAGGAAACCATATCAGCTTTCTCTTCAGACATGTATCAGAGTCACCTGGAGTATAGTTATGGATGGTTTTTAGTCTTTCCTACTAGAGTGCAAGCTCCTTAAGGCAGAGACAATGCCTCATTTGCTATCATGCAAAGAGAAAGCAATTGTTTACATGCTGCAATATGATGCACCAGAGAATGCCTCTCTCCTATCATGGTACCCAAAATGTCTCAAATATCAACAGTAGAGCTTTCTCTGGGTTCCTGAGTCTCCTTTAAATGCCAGCAATTCCCAGCACATCCAACTCACTCCCACTAAAGTGTTTGTCATATATCACATTTGCTTCCTTCATGTGAATACTTTAGCCATGGGATAAAAGGAGAACAACACCAAAAGAGGAGAATGGAAATAAAAGCCTACAGGATAATTTCAACATGTTTTTTCCCTGTACATTACCAGCACCCTACTGTGGCAGAGCAGTCCATACTGGCTACACTAGAAAATGTTTCATATTCAGAATGCCCCATTTTATTCCTTTTCTCCACAGATGCTACTCACAAACACACACACATACACAAAAGAAACATAAAATGAAGTTATTCAAGGACTTAAAATAATAATTTCTTTATAAAAGTTCAACAACAGGAAGAAAGAAAAATTTAAACAAGATTATGGGGATTGATAACACTTTTCTGAAAAAAAAAATGGCTCTCTGCAACATAAGCCTTTGACCCAGTAATGCCCCTGTTAGAAATTGATCTTATAAAGGGGAAAATTTAGAAAAATAATTCTGTACAATTATATTAATTTATAATAGTGAATAAAACAGACAACCAAAATGTACAATAATTGAGGTTGGGTAACTAATATTAGGGAATACTATGCAGCTAATAAATGTGGTATTTTCAAGGAACATTAAATGACATGGAGGAAATGCTTATGATACAATTTAAGTTGATAAAGCAAAACACAAAACTGCATATGCTGTATGCACATGTTTTTGTTGTGTTTTGTTGTATGTACTGTGTCTAGAACAGTGACTGGCTCAATAAATAATCACTAACTGAGTATATATTATATATGCAATATATAATGTAGCATATTTAATATAGTCATTGAATGACTAAAATGATTGATTGCTCACAATTTATATAAGCTTGATGTGAAATCCTTATATGGCATACATCCCTTATTTAATCTTTACCACCGTCCTTTTGAAACAGTTACTGACATTATCTCAATTTTTACAGATGAAAAAGTGGAAAGTCTGAAAGAATAAGACACATAGTCACTAAATGACAGAGCTAAGATTCAAACCCAGGCCATCAGATTCTGAATCCTAAGTTGCTTAGCAGTATAGTAATCCTTCATGCATACTTTTACACACATACTGAAAAAGCACTGGAAAATAAAATACCAATATTTTGCAAATACCTTATCTCTGGGTAGTAGGATAAGAAGGAATTGGTGTTTTCTTTTTTTGCTTTTCTTTGTTTCAAATTTCCTGCAGTAATTATGTATTGCTTTCATATTCTAATTTTTAAAATCAATTATTTTGTTTTTAACCAGCCATAGACTTTCGAGTTATCAGAGATCAAATCCAGTCCTTGGTCCTTACCCCACATTTGTCACTTGGGGCAGTTTCATCTCCCTGCTGTCCTAACCTAAGAACATGGTCTAACTATCCCTTGCCAAACCTACAATATTTCCAGGCTGTCAGTGTTAACAATGATTTCTGGGTGAAGTTGCAGTTTACACTGTGTCCCTTTGCAACTGTCTTGCCTAGTGTCTAGTTTTCTGGCTTACTTTGATCTAACCCCTTGTTCTGCATTTGTTACCTAGCCTCTCTACTTCCTGGCAAACCACTTTCCCCTCCATGTCTTATCCCATCTTTCTCTCTCAGAACCCACAGGCTTAGTATGACATCAATGCAATGTTCACTGTAATATTTGCAGGGTGGGGGGACTCTGTGTGCAGAGTCCTTGCAGCACACAGGATTCAGGGACAAGCCACAGCAGCACTCTTTTTCCCCCTCTGTGACTTCTTCACTTCTCCTTTCAGTTACAGACCCCAAACTGATTATACCACTCTAATAAGGCCCTGATCAATTCTAAGGAGTTGTTTTATGATCCCTGCAGATTGTATTCCTGTTATTATTATACATCAGAGCATCACATTAGTTTTCAAAACACAAACCCACATTGATTTGCTGACTCACTCTGTGGTCTCCTATGATCCCCAGATCTTTCCATTTTGTTTGCTTCTCCAGACATGGAGAGAATTGATTTCCCCTCCAGCCTACCATAAGAGGTTTCTGTTCTTTTGCCACTACCAACCTCCCTACCCCTACCCTCAATACCAACATTGGAGACGTACAGAAAGCAACAAAAACTTCAGATCTGTTTGCTAAACCTATGAACAACAACAAAAACAACAAAATAAAACTATCACAAGCCTTTACCTACTTTCCACCAGAACTCTTTAAATTTTATTTTAAAACTTTGGACAGCCAAAAATACAGTTTCTTTTATAGGCTGTAAATCAATACAGTGGGGTAGTTACAAGGTAAAGCTATAGCATCAGAGAGATCTGGATTCAAAATGCAGCTCCAAAACCTCTTATTGGTGTGATCTTGAACAAATTTCTTTGCCTCTTAAGACTTCAGTTTTACCCTATGATGCATTTACACAATGGAATTCTATGCAGCAGAAAGAAAGAAGGAGCTCCTACCCTTTGTGACAGCATGGATGGAACTGGAAAGCATTATGCTGAGTGAAATAAGCAAGTCAGTAAAAGACAAATACCATATGATCTCACCTTTAATGGGAACCTAATCAATAAAACAAACAAACAAGCAAAATATAACTGAAGACACTGAAATTGAGAACACACTGACAGTGACCAGAGGGGAGAGGGGAGGGAATAATGGGGGAAAAGGGTGAATGGTTTGCAGGAATAACTATAATGGACACATGGACAATAACAAGGGAGTGGAAACAGGGGGAGGAGGTGGAGAAGGCTGGAGTGGTGGGGAGGGGTGGGGGGAAAGGCAGAAAACTGTACTTGAACAACAATAAAAATCAAAAGTATTTAAAAAATAATTAATTAATTAATTTTAAAAATTAGTCCAGTTTTACCACCTGCAAAATAGGAGTGATTGTAACACAGTTCTGATATAATGTGATATGTGTAAAATTCACTGTTCTGTGCAAAATTGTGTATTAAAATCTGCAGAGCTTATGGGAAAATGAGTTTCGAGGTAGAACACTCAAACCTTCAGCAGCAACACAATTAAAAAGATATGAACCTAATAAAAACAGTATCATACTTTTAAAGTACGAGTACATATGTGCATAGGCTTTTGTACTCCTATGAGACTCAGTTCTATTGAGTGTGATTTTTTTGTGTGTTCATCTAGGGTTTCTCATAAAAAAAATAATGCATAAGCAAACACAAAGTTCATGCTATGCTCAAGTTGTTCCCTAAGATATAAATCACATTAGAACAAATTCACACTTTTCAAAATGAGAGTTATAGCAGAACTGACTGTACCAACCTCCTGTGCTTAGGAAAATTACATAAAATAATACCTTTAGCAAAAGGCCTGGAACATACCAAGCTTCCAATAAGTGATAGCTACAGTTATCAAAACCAGCTGTAATGGCTCAAACCTAGGGGACCTTACGATGCCTGTAGATGGAACCTGGAAATGCCTTGATGTGGGTCCTCCTTCACACATTGATGAGAGGAAATGGAAAGCCAGTAATCTCAGCTCTGCTCGGAGTCACCTCTTCTAACACTTTACCTCCTAACCAAGTGCCTGTGACATTTACAATTCATTCTATGAGCATATCTTATAGTCCTAGACCACCAGACAGTAGCTAAGCAGTACAGAATCTACAAGAGGATCCAGGGACCCAGCCTTTAGTCTAAAAGAGTGTCCTCTCTGATGATCATTGAGAAGAGTGAGGCATGAGGAAGTTAGGGGTGAGCTGGTTGGAGGGTCTTTAATAGGTAGATGTTGTCAGTTCCAGGTGAAAAGCAGAGACAGGATCAGAACCACTGTTTAGAGTGAATGTTAGCAACCTTATTCTTTAAAAGACCAGATAGTAAGTTTCTAGGCTTTGCAGGCCATATTATCTGTGTTATACCTAGTCAAATTTACTATTGTAGCATGAAAGCAGTCAGACAATACATACATGAATTCACATGGCTGTGTTCCAGTAAAACTTTATTTACAAAACATTCAGTGAGAAAGACTTGGTATTTAAGCCATAGTTTGCTGACCTCTGCTTTAGAATTTCCTACCTAATATAATTGGTACCATAAATGTAAGCTATTGTACAGAAAATTTTCAAATTTTCTGGTAGCCACATTTTTAAAAGTCAAAATAAAGAGGTGTAATTAATTTTAATAGTATATTTTGTTTAACCCAATTATAAAAATTATTCTCATTTCATTTTTTCTCTTAACAATTTCATTTATTTATTCATTCATTCATTCACTCATTCATTCATTCATTTTAGTTGCTGTTCAAGTACAGTTTTGTGTCTTTTACTCCCATCCCAACTCACCCACCAGCCCTCCCGCCTCCCTCCCATTACCACCCCCCCTAGTTTTTGTCCATGTATCTTTCATATTTGTTCCTGCAAACCCTTTCCCTTTTCCCCTGAAATTCCCTCTCCTCTCCCCTCTGGTCATGGAATAGAGAACAGGCTGACAGGCTAAAAATATTCTCATTTCAACACATAATGAACAATTATTAATGAAATATTTTACATATTTTTATGATACCAAGTCTTTGAGATCTGTTATGGCTTGAATTGTGTCTCCACAAAAGATGTTAGAGTCCTAACCCCCAGTACCTGTGAATATAACCTTATTTGCAAACCAGATCTTTGCAGATGATCACATTTAGAGGAGGTCATTGGAGTGGGCTCTAATTCAATATGACTTATCCTTATGAAAAAGGGAATTTTGGACACATAGACAGACATACACAAAGGAAGAAGGCCATGTAAAGATGAAGGCAGAGATTGGGGTGATATAGCCAGAGCCAAGAAATGACAAAGATCTCCAGCAAACCATGAGAAACTAGGGAAGAAGCATGGAACAAATTCTCCCTCACAACTTTCAAAAAGAACAAACCCTGCTGACACCTTGATCTCAGGCTTCTAGCCTCCAGACTGGGAGAAAATTAATTTGTGGTTCTTTGTTGCAGTAACCTAAAAAATGAATACAAAACCTGTTTTTGTGTTTTACATTTATAAAACAATTCAACTCATACTATTTACATTCCAAGTGATCAAAAACAATCCATGGCAAGTGGCCACCATATTGAACAGTACAGCCTGAAAAAGAGCAATTTGGTACCTGAAAATGAATTGATTAGCTTAAGAATAGAAATGATTCAGGTACACAGGGAGCATGAAGATTATATGTAAGCAAATGACTTTAAAAAAACCTTTACTTTCCTTGAAAGTGTATTAAATGGGATAGTGTTTACTTTCTCACAACAGTTTAGAAGCCCTTGGAAAGTAACCACATCACACGCAGGGAATACCCCATGTTCTTTAGCTTTGGCCAAAGTCATTTATTCCAGAGTTCTATTTTTTGCTTCTATGGTGTGTGATCATTTTTGTCTCCCAAATGATTTCCTCTGAACTCAATATGTGATATATTCCCTTGAAGTAATTTGACAGTCTCATCATTTTATTGATCTTATAATCCCCATTAACTGTATTCATGCATACAACATATCATCTGAAATGACAAGAAGATTGTAACAAATAATACTAGCTCCATTTTTGATATTTGACTGCTGACAGTTTTTGAATCCTTTCTCTTTTTTCCCTTTTGATTTACATCTAGTAAACCAATAACAAAGCCTGGGTACTATGTCCCTTGGTGCTGGTAAGAAAGTTCAAACCAAGAACATCCCCTAAACAAATATAGGAACATTCACCCTGGCCCCATCTTCTAATAACAATAAAATCCAATGCTACTCACCACTCCTTCACTCAAGCCAAATTGATGAGCATAAATGGTTGCCCTATTCTTCCCAGAAAGCCTCATAATATGAATAATAAAACTTTTCACACACTTTTGGTGCATGTGTGACATTATCATCCTCAATATCCAAACCAATTTTGGGTGGGGTAGTGGGTATGATCCTGCCTTTGGTGGAGGAACCTCAACAATTAGTGTTGAGAGTAGTATAGTCTAAGAGATGACCACCACCTCCTGGAGGTCTTGCTTCTATTGCTTTCACTTACTAACTTGCTCTACAGACTGTGGGCAAGTACTATATACACATTGAGTTGCTGCCTACTTCCTGCTGCCTAGTGTGCTCTTTGAATTATGCTGCCTGCCAGTGAGATAGCATTGGAGTTGTTGCTGCATTTAACAAATCCTAGAAATATTTGGGGAACACTTTGTAAAGTATATGATTGTCTAACCACATATGCTGCATACCTGAAACTAATACACTATTGAACATACAAAATAATAAATATACTCCTGCTTAAATGAAAAAAAAATTACTAGTAAGCCTCAGTAACTGATTTAATCTACCCAAGTCAGTTTTGCTTTTAGGGATAAGAGTGTATGGGATTGGGACCATCCTTAAAGAGGCCTTGGGTTGAGTATCTGAGCCTGGACCTATTTTCCTCAGATTGAATTATGTGTTTTGATTCCTGCACAACCTATGACTGATACTAAGCTCAGTGCAATAATTCCTAACCTGTGATCATTGCTTGTATGTTCCAGCCAGGCATTGGTCCTATTCTATAATATTCAGGAAAAAACTGATAACATGCATAGTATGGTGGCTATGGATAATCACTAATATAAGGAAGAATAGTCACCATGTGGAGTGCTAAGGTCACACTCCAAAAAAAAAAAAAACCCCAGATAGCTTTTAGGACCCTAAATGCCTCTGGTCTAACAAAGATCCTGATCCTTGGGGTTATAGAGGGAAACACACATAGACCTTATGAAAAGCACCTTATAATTGTTCTGCAAACCCTTCACCCTTTTCCCCCTTTATCCCCTCCCCTCTCCCTTCTGATTACTGTCAGACTGTTCTCAATTTCAATGTCTTTGGCTATACTTGCTTGCTTGATAGTTTTGTTTATTAGGTTCCTGTTAATGGTGAGATCATATAGGAACAAGTATAAAGGACATACAAACAACAACAAGGTGGGTGGAAATGAGAGGGAGGTGGGGAGGGCTGGGGTGGCAGGGAGGGGTGGAGGGAAAAGGCAGAAAACTATACTTGAAAACCATTTTTTTAAAAATGTGAAGTTAATAAATGAATAAATTAATTAATTTTTAAAAAGAAAAGCACCTTAAATGCTTCACCCCCACTCCTCTTAAAGAGACAGGACACCATTACCTCACTGGATAATTGTAAAATGAACCAAAAAAAAAAAAAAAAAACCTATGTCTTCTACTGAGTGCCACAGCTGATGGATATACCAAGAGGTTAATTCAAACTTACCTTAAGCCCAGAGTCTCTAGACAATAATTGCTTTAAGAAAAGTCCCTAACTGTGAGTTATAACCATAATGGAGGTATAGACAGAAATGCTTCAGTTCCTTGCACAACCAAAAGAAGAATAACAACCAATCTAAAAACAATATACCATCAGAAGTGCCATAAAATCAAACTGCATGGAACTCTGACAACTGAGGAGTTAAAGAAATATTCCCCCAGAATGGTAGGAGATGGGCAAAGTGGAGAGGATGCACGGTGAGGTGGTGGACTACATGGGTGAGGCAGCGCTGGCTGAGAGGACCCATGGCAAGGTAGCAGACTATGTGGGCAAGGTAGGGCTGGCTGAATGGGAAACTAAAAACTCAAAGCTAGCTGTAAACTACTTCAGGGGTTGCCATGGCAGGAAAAACTCCCAGTTTCACATGAGAGAGTTCATTGGAAAATAGGGCTAGAGTGGAGCAAGCAAGCCACATTGTTCCATCTCTGACCCCTGCCCCACAGGCAGTGCCACAGCACAGTAAAGAGGGTTGCCTCAACCAGGTGAATACGTAAGGCCCCACCCCCTTGCAACATAACAGGTGTGCCAAGACAAAGAAATATGGCCCAAATGAAAGAACAGATCAAAACTCTAGAAAAAGCCTGGCTGGTGTAGCTCAGTGGATTGAGTATGGGCCTGTGAAACAAACGGTCATGGTTCAATTCCCAGTCAAGGCACATGCCTGGGTTATGGGCCAGGTCCCCAATATGGGCGCATAGGAGGCAACCATACATTGATGTTTCTCTCCCTCTCTTTCTACTTCCCTTTGCACCCCTCTAAAAATAAATAAATAATGTCTTTTCAAAAAAAAAAATCTCCAGATAAAGAGCTAAGCGATGAGGAGATGGCCAACCTACCTGATGCGGAGTTCAAAACACTGGTAATCAGGATGCTCACAGAACTCATTGAGCTCAGTCACAAAATGAGAGAACAAATGAAAGATACCCAAAGTGAAATAACGCAAAATGTACAGGGAACCAACAGTGAAGGGAAGGACACCAGGACTCAAATGATTTGGAACAAAGGGAAGAAATAAATATCCAAGTGGAACAGAATAAAGAAACAAGAATTCAGAAAATGAGGAGAAGCTTAGGGTCCTCTGGGACAACTTTAAATGCTCTAACATCAGAATTATAGGGGTGTCAGAAGGAGAAGATCAACAGGAAGAAGTTGAAAACTTATTTGAACAAATAATGAAGGACCACTTCCCCAATCTGGTGAAGGAAATAAACTTCCAGGAAGTCCAGAAAGCCCAGAGAGTCCCAAAGAAATTGGACCCAAATAGAAAAACACCAAGGAACATCATCATTAAGTTACCCAAGATTAAAGAGAAGGAGAGAATCTTAAAAGCAGCAAGAGAAAAGGAGACAGTTACCTATAAAGTAGTGCCCATAAGATTATCAGCTGATTTCTCAAAAGACACCTTGCAGGCAAGAAGGGGCTGGAAAGAAGTACTCCAAGTCATGAAAGGCAAGGACCTATATCCAAAACTGCTCTATCCAGCAAAGCTTTCATTTAGAATGGAAGGGTATATAAAGTGCTTCCCAGATAAGGTCAAGTTAAAGGAGTCCATCATCACCAAGCCCTTATTATATGAAATGTTAAAGAGACTTATCTAAGAAATAGAAGATCAAAAACTATGAACAGTAAAATGACAACAAACTGACAACTATCAACAACTGAATCTAAAAAAAAAAAAAAATGAAAACAAAACCCAAACAAATAAATTGAACAGGAACAGGGTCCGAGAATTAGATAGCACGTGGAGGTTTTTCAATGGGGAGGAAGAGAGGAAGAATGGGGGAGAAAGGTACAGGGAATAAGAAGCATAATTGGTAGGCATAAAATAGATGGAGAGAGGTTAAAAATGGTAAAGGAAACAGAGAAGTCAAAAAACTTATATGTACAATCCATGGATGTGAACTAAGAGGGAGAAAGCTGGAGGGCTGGTGGGTGCAGAGTGGAGGGGAGATAAAGGGGGGGGGGAAATGGGAAAACTGTAATAGCATAATCAATAAAATATACTTAAAAATTAAAGAAAAGAAAAGTCCCTAACTGTGATAATACTGATTTGGAAATATCTGGAGGAAGAAACTTATAAACATGACCTGGGTAGAGAAGACTCTTCCAACATGAGGTGTACCCAATAACCACCAAAAAAAAAGAAAAAGAAAAAAAAGAAACATGAAACATCAACCAAAAAACTTAGTGGAGTAGGGGAGAAACTGAAACAAAGGTCTGCAATTTCACACAATTGTATATCAAAATTTTACTGAAATAATCTATGTAACACAAATATAAATGAGTGCTAATTGACATTTCCACTCCTAAAACATAGATTCTAAATTAACTTTAACATCTGTTGAAAAGCACAGATTGGCAAACTTTAATGGTCTTAATTGATACTGGAGCTCAAATTACAGTTATACCTGACAGTCTCACTAAATTTAAACAAAGTATCCTCTATACTCTTAGGAAAGTTACCAAACATAAAATAGAAGACAAACAAGTATGCCTCACCTTAATCATCAGATCTACTACCTTGGCTAAAGTCTCCATGGTCATAGTGCCATTGTCATAAATATCACATAGTGGGCATGGAGGTTGTGACCCAATGGATAATAAATTAAAATTAAATTAAATATTTAGCATTTACAATTGGCTTGACAAAAATGAGACCACATGGA
>PVKM010025939.1:0-19645 GCA_004027735.1 Carollia perspicillata | reverse complement strand
GTAAGGAAAAAAGAGAGGGAGAGAAACATCAATGTGTGGTTGCCTTTTGCCCACCTCCAACTGGATACCTGGCCTGCAACCCAGGCAGATGCCCTGACAGGAAATCAAACCAGTGACCCTTTGGTTCACAGTCCGGCACTTAATCTACTGAGCCACACCAGCCATGGCTTGAGATACAATATTAAAAATCCAGTCATTCTTTTATTTTTCAGCTAATGCCATGTTAATTTTTATAGATTTTTTCATTCATTCACTTGATCAGTATACATGTAATGACTTCTATGGTGTACTAGGGTAAAGGGTAAAATATCTGATAAGACAGGAATGACTTATTTTCTCATAGGACTTATAGTCAATGAGGACATGGCCAAGTAAGCAGGCCATTTGAATATTTTCTGATAGACATGGTAAATGCTGCTTTGCAATATATGGACTAGGCACAAACACATAAATGGTGAGATGAAGAGCATTCCAGGGGAAGTAACCTAAATCAAAGGCTGAGAACTAAATTTAAAAAATTATATTGGGTAAGTGTACTAGGCTGAGAAAATACCATATTGAAAGAAATGTCATAGTCAGTGCCTAGAGACAAGAGCAACCTGAAAACATTAAGAGAATTAAAACATAATATATGACTAAAACAAAGACTGAACAAGTGCAAAGAGCTAGGGATAATGGGGAAGGAGAGAGTAAAGGTTTAGTGGTAAGTGAAGGTACATTTATGACAGAAAATGTAAGGAGATATTAGGGATTGGGGGCTGATCATCAGAGTAACAGGGAGGTATTTGAAGAATGTTATGCAGAGTCAAGACCATATCTGCAAATCTTTGAAAACTCAGATAAACAAAAAAATATATATAATATATGTACAATAAAATCTAGGTACAGATTGCATAATAGCTAAATTCTATTTTTTATGTAAGAAAAGATCTTTTAAATAGGATCTATTTTAAATGTAAATCCTAAAGTTTTTTTTTTTTTTTCCATATTGGATACACTTTAGGTTTAGGATTACAAAGGCATCTTGTTAAATAATGCCTGGAAAAATGTGCATCTAGATACTGACACAAATCATTCCAGCTATATATGTCTGCAGATAACCATTTGTGATTAAGGTAGTTAATGCTACAATTAGCTCCAAGCAGGTGAGTACATTTTTCAGTACTCTTTCACAAGGGCCTTTAGCAAACTAAACATACTGTTCATGTTAAAATAGGCCATAAAGTGAAACAGTATTGTTTTACATTTTGAGATTATGTCCCAATTACTTTTAATTATCTTGTTATTGAATAAGTGCTATTCTTTCATGGTGTTTTTTCATAGACATGGTGTAGGTGCTTTGGAGTTAGTCAATTTAAATAAACTGTGTATCAAAAAGTATTTCAAAACATTTTTAACATTCTAAATGGTTTCCATTTGACTAAAACCCAATTTATAACTGAAATGGGGGCAATTGAAATTTCAATTTTTTTTTTGTATTTTATTAGATTGTCATTTGACTGATCCTTTTTATGCTAGTTTTCAGTTGATGTAAATGAAATTGGCTGAGTGATGCAATGCTGAACATAGGGGTTGGGAATGAAACCTCTGATGCCAAATCAACTATAATATTTTTAATTGGAGTTAATTGATGCCAGCTGTGTGGTAGGTGTGCTATTTTGCATTTATGAAGAAAGGTATGGTTGCTATTATTTCAGTTTAGAAGCTGCAAACGGTTGCTGGTCATTAAGAATCTATGGATGGGGCATGCTTTGTGTTTATTGTACAGAGAAAAAGTTTAAGTGGTTCAAGAGGTAAAGTATAATTTGGATTATTAGTGTGGGACATTTCAGTTCTTTCATAATTGCACAAGAGCAAGTAACAGGCCAGCTACCTAGTATTATGGTTGACTTTAGAAAAATACTATAGTTCTCCTTGATGATATCTATTAATCTATCATAACATTAAATTGAAACTGTTCTTAAAAGTCTAAGTCCATCACTATTTCTTCCCTAAACCTTATTTCTGAAAATTAACTAGTGTAATTATATTTAAACCTTTTCCAATTTTAATTGTCATACATCTGGGCTGACCACAAAATGGTTCTTTAAAATGCACACACATGCATACACTCAGAGTATATTAGGTGTACACATACAATATACCAATTCAATATTCACATATACTTATATTCATACAGGTGCATATAGCACACACACATTCACACCAAAGAGAATTCCTGAATCAGTTTAAAAATGTTGTAGTGGTTTTTTTGATTATTGTCTCTTAGTAGTATAATTAGATAATCAAAACAGTGTGGTATTGTTAGAAAAACAGACACACAGACCAATGGAACAGAGTTGAGAACCCAGAAATAACCCCAACATGGATATGAACAAATATTTTTTGACAAAGGAGCCAAAAACATACAATCAGAAAAAAAATCTCTTTTAATAAATGGTGCTGGAAAAATTGGAAAGCCACATGCAAAATAATGAAACTAGATATTAGTCACTATACACAAAACTAATTTAAAATGGATCAAAGACCTAAATATAAGATCTGAAACAATACATTACATAGGAGAAAACATGAAAACTAAATTTATTGACCTTACTCTTGGAGAGGATCTTATGAATTTGACCTTAAAAACAAGTGAAGTAAAAGCAAAAATAAATGAATGGGACTGTATCTAACTAAAAAGCTTCCGCACAGCAAAAGAAATTATCAAAAAAAAAAAAAAAGAAAAAAGGCAACTAACCAAACGGGAGAAGATATTTGAAGACAACACCTCCAACAAGAGATTAACCACCCAAAGAGCCTCATAGAACTCACCACCAACAAAAATCAAATAATCCAATTAAAGAATGGTCAGAGGACCTGAGCAGACACTTCTCCCAAGAAGACATACATATGGCCAACAGATATATGACAAGATACTCAACTTCACTAGCTATTAGGGAAATGCACTGAAAACTACAATAAGATACTGCCGCACACCTGTTAGTATGGCTATTATCAACTAGACAGGTAATAACAAGTATTGGAGGGATTGTGGAGAAAAGAGAACCTTTGTGCATTGTTGGCAATATTGTAAATTGGTATAGTCATTATGGAAAACAGGATAGATATTACGCAAAAAATTAAGAATAAAGTTGCTATGTGACCTAGCATTGATCTTTTGAGTAGCTACTTGAAAAATTTGAAAACATTTATTGTTAAAGATATACCCCTATGTTCATTGCAGCATTATGCATGGTGGCCAAGACAAGGAAACGACTGAAGTGTTCCTTGACAGATGATTTGATAAAGAAGATGTGGTACATATATTTAATGGAATACTACTCAGGCATATAAAAGATGAAATACTTCCATTTGTGACCATGTACAATGTGGATGGATCTGAGAATATCATGCTAAGCAAAAGAAGTCAGATGGAAAAAGTCAAGAACTCTATGACTTAATTCATATGTGGGACATAAAACTCAAAGCAACAAATACATAAACAATACAAACAAACAAAAACTCATACACACAGACAATAGTATGGCTGCCAGAGGGAAAGGGGGTAGGGGATTGGTAGTAAAGGATAAAGATATGAAATATATAGTGATGAAAGGATATTTGACTTTGGGTGGTAAATACACATTGCAATATGCAGATGATAGGTTTTATAGTTATATACTAGAAAACAATATTATTTTATTAACCAATGTCACTTAAATAAATTTAATAAAAATAAATAAAATATTGTAGTGTTTGGCAAACACTGATTGTCTGATTACTTAGTCAAACAGATTTTTAATTGCTGACTTTGATTTACTTGCAGAGAAATGACAATTCTAAATGTAACATTGTCATTTATATGGGTTTATTCCTAATAGTCTGCTTCTGTTAATCTAGTTGTTGTTTTAAGAAAAGAAAATGGGTCACACAGTTATACGACTATTGTTATTTGCATTGAGATGATTTTATATGATAAATTCATACATGAACCAATTTAAACATGTTGTCCAATTAGACCAAATATTGCAAAAAGAATAGATTCACCATTTATCAATAGTTGAGTACCTACCTGAAACCCTTGCAAATAATCTTGTTTAAAGGAGAAATACTCATTTTAGGATGAATAAAAAAAAACTTTAGGTACATTACAGATGCTCCTTGACTTATCATTGGGTTACCTCCCCATAAAGCCAGTCCTTGAAATGTGCAAGGTGCATTTAATATACCTAATCTACCAAACATCATAGCTTGCCCAGCCTTCCTTAAATGTGCTCAGAGGCAATATCCAAAGACACTGATGATGGGGTACGCTGTAGGGCATTGGCTGTTTACCTTCATGATTGCATGGCTGACGGGGACTGTGTCTGTCTCAGTGCTGCTCAGCAACATGAGAGGGTATTACACTGTGTATACCTAACCCAGGAAAAGATCAAAATTCAAAATTCAAAGAACGGGTTTCACTGGATGTGTATTGCTCTTACACCGTTGTAGAGAAATTTGAAATTGAACCATCTTAAGATAGGGGCCATCTGTATATGTTCTTATATTGAACCTTAAATACACAGACTTATGGCTATTAAATGGTGCCACTCCCTTTATTTTTTTAAACTTAATAATTATGTATCAGTACTGGCTGATCACTTGTAATAAATGTGCCACATAAATGTAAAAGTTTAACAGTAGGAGAGACTGTGTGACAGGTGTGAAGTGGGGGGAGAGTTGATACCTATGAGGACTTTTGTATTTTCTGCTCAAGTTTTCTGACCTTAAAATGGTCTAAAATAAAATATAATTAATAATTAGAAGTTCATAAATATAAAGAAGTGATTTATTTTTCTTCTCTAGTCCTCCAGCAACCCTCAACCCCACAAAGGGTTTGGTTCCTATTTATTCTCAGACAGACTTATTTTTACTAGTTTTAAAGGCTGAAGATGATTTTGGTTACAAATGTTGGCTTCCCTAGTACCTATTCTAATGCCTATTTAATGTACCCAAATTCAGAATGACATTTTGATATTTTATTCTAAACTTTTAGAAAATTTGGAAAATTCCCTTTAATAGTCAGGTGTCATTGATATGATTATTTCATAAAAAGATGATTGTTTCCTAAGAAAAATGTTATTATATATATAATTATTTTTAATGGACAGTATTATTGTTTGGATGCTTCTACTATACAAGGTGGCCTCCCTTTCATTAGGTGTAAAATTTTAAGATCAAAAGTAACATAAAATATGAAAGTTTATATCCAGGATTTGTGAAAACTTCTTATTTTTTCCTTCCTATTAACAAATAAAATGAATAAAATGTAATTTATCGAGCCTATTCTTCCAACCATCCAACTTTTCTCTCTTTTTAAAGGAGATATAGATGTTCTGGTTTATATCATTTTACCTATAAATCTTTAACATAGCACAGAAAGATTTATCTCCTTTCAAGGTAACAAGAAAGAGAATGCTGTGTGATTGCCTGTTATATAATCTTTTAAAAACTAACTCATGAGTTCATTGAACTTTTTCTCTTCTATTATTGAATTGCTCCTCATGATACACATTGAGGTTAAGGCCAAGAGAGAGAGAAAGAGATAGAAAAAAATACCTTCCCCTCTTTTGAAACATTTTTAGAGTCTTGTTAAAGAAAAATGTATTCTGATGCATGTTAAAACAGTTAGGGAGTCTATTCAGGACTGTCACAATGCTGGAGAGAGATTGGACTGAACTCTGAATCCAATCAGAGTGAACAAGTCAGGGTTTTTAGCCAAAGAACAGGTTGGGGGAAAGGTGAGTAGAAAATATAAATTAACAAACAAAACAGGAAAAGACTCACAGGTACAGAGAACAGACTGATGGTCACCAGAGGGGAGCGTGTTCAAGGAACTGGATGAAAAAGGTAAAGGGATTGAAAAGTACAGTTTGGCAGTTACAAAATATTTATGGGGATTTATGTGAGGAGACCCCCCAAAAGGGAATTTATTGACAAAAAATAGTGTGTTCTTACATGTTTAAACTTTAGTCACCTTCAAAGTTCTCTCCATTTGATGCAACACACCTACTGAGATATTTTTTCCACTGCTTAAAACAGTTTTGAACTTGTTAATTTTTATGTCTTTTAGTGCTTCTGCCGTTTGTTTGTTTCACCTCTTCTACAATGGCAAAACATTTCCCTTCACAGACTTTTTTTTTATCCAGAGAAACAACAACAAAAAATGTTGCTTGAAGCAAGATTGGGTGAATAGGGATGGTGGGATATGGGGGTCATGCTATTTTGGATTAAAAACTGCTGAACACTCAGCATGATGTGGGCGGGTGAGCTTGTAATCACCCATCATGAAGCAGAAAACACGTAGAAAAAGTCTTCAAAAAAAAATTCACTGACGTCCAGTGCAGCCTCTCACAACAATGCCAGCTGGTACATTGATACAAATGGGTTCCTAGAACATTCGCCTAGCAAGGGAAGGCTGTTCTACAAGTGGCCTACCTCCAGAAGATAATTCTGTTTTGGAGGACTCCCTCATAAAGTACAGCATAGAAAATATAATCAATAATTTATAATAACTATGTGTGGTGCCAGTTGAGTACTGGAAATATCATGAGGAACACTATTCAAAGTATATGATTGTCTAACCATCATACTATGCATCTGGAATTGATACCAAATAATACTGAATGTAAATTGTAATTGAAAAAATAAATAAAAAGAAAGAAAATTACTAAGAGGGAATACCAAGGAGAGGGTGGATTCTTGCTCAAGTGACCCAGCAGAATTGTTGTTGAAGGCAGGCCAGGGTGATCAGGGCAGAGGATTCTCTCTAAACTGACAGAGCAGGACCCTTGTGAGAGCTGGACTCTGCAGAGCCAGCAGTGAGGTGCCGGGAGTGTCTTGTCCAGATAATGATAATAGTGTTGATCATTAAAAACCCTATAGGAAAATATAAATCTTTTGCTTCATTCTTGGTAAAGCTAAACAAATTTTTTTTAGTGAAGTCATATTGCCTTTTAGCTATATCTCTTAATTGAACATGGAAGACAGTCATATTTATTTCTGTGCTGAAGGGACACTGTTAGAATCAAGCCTTGAGTTTCTTATTGATCTTTCATATTGATATATGAAAGGTAAATAATAAGATTAATTTATTTAAACTTAATTGTTTGCAAAAAGCTTAAGAAATGGTGTAACTGAAAAACCAAGTACACTCCATATGATACCAGATAACTCTGTTTTTGAACAGAAAGTCTGATTGTTAACTTCTGTCAAGTGTGAATTAATCATGGCCCTTCTATCTCTGCTGAAAGTTAAAAGGTTTAAGTTTATTGTTTAAAAAATCTATATAAAACCCAAGCTGATTATTAAATAGCTGCAGGTGGAACTTTGTCAAGCATAATGTGAATGAGAACCTGATCCAATTTATGTGATATTTAGTGTGTGTGTGTGTATATATCATCAAGATAATCAAGATATCAAAGCTGCATATAGATGTAGATATGCACACATTATATAACATTTTGCCTCAGTAAAAACAAAATTAACAATATTTAAATAATTATGAGAGGGGGAGGTTGGGACTTGTGGAAAGAAGGGGAAGGGATTAGACAAAGAACATTATGCGTGATGCATGGACACGGACAATGGTGTGGGGACTGACTGTGGGGAGTGAGGGGCTGGGGGAGAGGGCAAAGGCAGGGAAATCAGGGTAATTGTAATATCATGAACAGTAAGAAACAAAAACAAGTACAATGAACAAAGAAAATTACTAACTCAAAAAATATATGTGTGTGTACATATCTGACAAGAAAACTAAGGTATTTTGCTTCAATTTCCCAATATTTACTCTTTCTTGAGTCAGAAATTTGTACTTTTAAAAATTTAAATACTGTGTTACTTTGTTTTTGTTGAACTGGAATCCTGGAGATACCTGCAAAATAGTTTTTAAAGATATAACATATGTTTGATGAGAAAATAGTAAATCTATATTAACCAAAGCACATTTTATAAGTATGTCATAATAATAATGGCATACATATTAAACTATATTCTAAACACTATGCCAACTATTTTATAACTGTTGCATTTGAAATTCTACCCACCACTCTGAGTTAGGTGTTATTATTTTTCATGTTACACATTTTACATAGAGTAAATAAGTGCTTTGCCCCAAAAGCCACATACATGTAATGAAGTGGAAAAGATAATACCTATTCATTTATTCCTCCTGTGTCAATCAGAGTTAAACCATAGAAGTAGAACTACTGGGTGGGAGGTTTCTTTTCCCTCTTGGGAAAATCACAGGCCTGCTTTTAAGGACTTCCATCTGATTATCCAGGATAAGCTCCCTAACTGAAAGTCAACTGATTAGGGTTTTAACTCAATCTGCAATTACTTCACAAGAGCTCCTTGATTTTTTTTTTAATTAATAAGGATTGTAGGCCATCTATGTTGGCACCTTAGAAAGACAAACACACATTCATTTATTCTTTTTGCTTTTTTCACCAATTTATTGAGTACCTACTATATACTTGGCATTATACTACATTTTGAATACAGTGGTAAACCAACGAACAACCCCTGCTCTAAGAAACTTACTAAAGGGGAATGAAAACAATAAATAATCCCTGTAGGATGTAATTACTAAATTGATTAGTACTGCAAAATAAAAGTTCATATTGCCTCAAAAAATTATAGAAGTTTCTAATGTATATTGGGAGTCAGTTTAGGGAAAGTAATTGTTTTGAGGTGAGGTCTACAGAAAGAACAGCATGACTAAGCAGAAAAGGCAAGGAACAGAGTTCAGGCATAAGAGCAAGGAGAGAGCCTATGGGGGACATCTGTAACAGAGCCAACACCAAAAAAAGTCAATCATTAGACAAAGAGGCTGTGGGATCTTAAAGCACAGAAAGAAGGTTGAGCAGGGACAATTAGCACAGGGGTTGGAGGACTGTGTTAAAAGTAATGAATTTCTCCTTCTCCCTCCAGCTCTCATCCTAGGGTGCTGTGAAGTCAACAAATAGTTCTGTGTAGGGTAACAATGAGTTCATTTCTGTTTTAAATTGATTGTTCTGGTACTGTATGAGAAATGGCTTGGGAAAAAACCAATACTGGAAATGGGCAGAATGATGAGAAGGATATTATTGTGGTTTAGGAGAAAAATCCGGGCCCTAGGGTTTGTCTAATAATAGAAAAGGAGAAAGGTGGACAGATTATAAATTTATTTTAGAAGCAAGGGTACTTCATTTAACCCATACTTGATGATGTGTTAAATGAAGTATGTGAAAGAGAGGGAAGATATCAGATATGGTGAGCAGGTTTCTGCCTTGAAATGGGAAGACCTGAACCTGTGTTTCTGTTGTTAAAAAGCTCTTAGTGACTACTTCGGAGTAACTACAGTATTCTAAACCTATCATTTTCAAGCATGAGGTGGGCATTGCTACTCACTTGGCAGCACACATTCAATCTCCCCAAGAGGGGCACGCTTCTCACATGCTTGACACTCGATGCCATAGTGAACCTCGTGTTTTAATGGGCGGTGTTTGGAACTTTCCCAGATGTGAAGGGACTGGAAAAACTTCTGCAGAAGCGTATGAACTAAATTATTTAATGTGAAAATAGCACTAGAGTCAGTGATTCCCAGAACAGAGGGAGGGCTTCACATGTTATACCCATGATGTGGTAGAATGTGATTCTCATAAGAGGACATGGCCATATTCCATTAAATACAACAGTGTAATCAACATTTCATATTAGTATCTTGTAACTCACATTTGCAAAATCAACTATGTCATTGGAAGAACATTTCCTAATCCTTTTTTAATGTTGAACCCATCCAATGCATTAATAAACCCTCTCAACACACATATTCAGCTTGCAAGAAAGAAAAGATGGGGAAATTTTAGAATGTTTTCTTCATATAATTTATGTCCCTATTTACCTTTAATACTTATTGAGCTCTCTTCTACCCCATGTACCTAAATGAGCCCTATATAAGACTCTTAGATATTTTGAAATATGTATTGATTTTATGTTTGCTATTCATAGAAGAACATAATCTCTTATTATATTGACAAGTAAAACAAACAAAACAGATTTTGTTATAACCAGAAAGCTTTCCTCCAAGAAAACCCAAACTAAATATGAAGTTTAATTTTACACTTTTGATAGTTGGCTCAGTATCATCTGTAACTCAACTATTCTCAGTCATTATGATAGCCTCTCTCTCTCTCTCTTCTATCTGGGAGCACCCTCTACTCCATACCTCTGAAATACTATTACATTATGATTTGAGGTATTGAACCCTGGGTTATTTACTGAGGCCTAGCGTTTTTGCAACAAAATATGCATCACAATTTTCATAGCTTGCAGTTACCTAGATATTCATTCGACATAGGGACACTTACTGTAGCTTGTTTTCTTTTTCATTTTTTCACCATGAATAAAATTACACATGTTCTGTCCTGCTTTCTTTTTAATTATTCATTGTTACTAATGTTACTTATTTTCTTAGTTGCCTGATGAGTTCTGTAAATCTCAGATATGTCTACAAATAAATACATTTGTATTTGATAGTAACATGTTCTACAGCAATGACAAGAAATTAATTTGTGTTCCTAAATCAATGTTAACTCATGAAACAGAAAGAAGCTTTGCCAATTGCCTTGCATTTCTTTCTTTACTTTTTTTCTTTTTATCTTGATCTACGGAATGTCATTGCCACCTTATTAGTTCTGGATAACCTCCCTCTTCTTTCAACAACTAAAGACCTGTAAGCACTAGTTAAATTATAATGGCTGTTGCACAGCAGGGTCATTTATTCTGAACCATTTGTAAAGAACACACAGCATAGTGTTCCAATCAATGTGTACAGAGAGGGTCAGGCTAATACAGAAGCTGAGCAAAATGGCAGGATGTCAATTTAGTTCAGCCTTTGTGCAATGCTGAGTTATTTCTTGCTGCAAAGATCAAGATGAAACCTTTGAAAAAATTTTTTTTATTTCTCTTATTTTCTTCCATACCTTTAGGAAGAATAGTCTGGAAAGTTAAAAAAATCTATCAAGACAAGTAGTCCAATACTTGTCTTTATTAGGGAAACTCTCATTAAACCGACTGTAGAATGATTAAAATTTAACTGGTAGTCTAGATGATTATATTAATAATAGATTTAGGGAGAACATTTACCTAAAGCTTCAGGCAGTTTCTTGTGTACTGTAAGCACGGAACCACAATTAATCACATAATAAAAAATAATTCTAATTGATCTGTAAAAAAGAGTTTAATTTTCAAGATTTAATTTAGCAGAATGTAAATTGTATTTTGACAGTGCAAAATTAAGCAATGCATTAGATTAGAAAAACAATTGTTACTTTTGTTTTGCAGTTCAAGAACCAACACTGATATTCAGTTTCAGTTGCAAAAAATAAACCACATTTACTAGAAAACTACTTGTATTTTGACTTTTTGTTTTTAAATTAGAATAGGCTCAAAGCATGATGAGAACTTGCATGTAAATAAACAATATAGCTAGATACTTCAGGGAAAAATAATCTACTGCATATTTACAGCGAGAGGCAGGGTATGAATAATAACTTGACACTAGTTGGATTTTTTTAATCCAGCTCACTTGTATTACATAATTATGTAAACTCCTTTCAGATCCTGGTGTATAATCAACTGCTCCTTGTATTTTTCTGTGCCGTTACATGTGTGCATTTTCATATCTATCCAAATCACTATTTCAATGAAGGTTTAGAGGACAGAAAATTGAGAAAGGTAGGGGTAGTTTGAAATGGAGGTGATTGCACATTATACACATTTAAGACATTTTAGGGAAATTCTTCCTGTGTCTTTTTTTGAGGAGCTAGACACATAAATATACCTAGCTTAAAAGCTGGAAATTTTTCTGTGACAATAATATGACATACACTTCTAGATGTAAATAATATAAAAAATTACATATTCAGTTCTTTAAGACTATAAATTCTTGTATTAGAGAGGATAAGATTTTAAAACTATAAACATAGAGTTTAAAATATTGCTCTTGATAAATGAGGATACAAATGACTTCAAAAGGAAACTATGGGTACATCAAGTTCACTCAACACTATAGAGAAATATTATAAAAGTGGTTAGTTTTCATAAATTCATTCCTCCCATTCTGCTAGGAAGGTGAAGCTTCTCATATTTTCTGGTAGGGAGTATTTTGTAATTTTGAGATGTTTTAGGCCAGAACTAATTGCACAGTTGACATTTTGTAAAATGGGCTTTATCTCTTATTCATCTCTAAATATCAGTACCTGCAAGGACTATACTTAATGTATTCGAACAGTGATTTTTATGGAATTTTTGGCCCTTCTGTCCTTCAAAGACACCTAAGAGTGGATCTAGCTATAATGTGTCAATGTGATGTCTTTGCTATTTTTTTTTAAAAAGATTTTTTAACAGCTACCATTATACCCGGAAAATAACTGATTTTTTCAAGAATGAAGTTCACTATGTTTGTTTGTTTTTGCTTAAGCAATAAGTAAGATGATTACACACTATATTATTAAACTCTTTATTTCACCAAAGCAGTAGATAATAATTGTTCAAAAATAAAAAGTAGACCAATATGCCTTTAAATCAATAATGTATAGATTATGACACTACAAAATCAATGTGAATTTGTTATATGGTAGTGATGCCTTTGAAAAGTATTGCCTATCAGCTGTGGCTGGTATAGCTCAGTGGATTGAGCATGGGCTGTGAACTAAGGGGTCACTGGTTCAATTCCCAGTCAGGGCACATGCCTGGGTTGTGGGCCAGGTCCCCAGTGGGGGCCATGTGAGAGGCAACCACACATTGATGTTTCTCTCCCTCTCTTTTCCCTCCCTTCCTTCTCTTTAAAAATAAATAAATAAAGTCTTTTTAAAAGATAGTTTTTAAAAAAGAAAAGTATTACCTATCATGGTGGTATTTGGTGGATTGAAAACCATTTGAAGAAATCGGAATATCAGTAAGGCATCGAGAAGTAATTTTCATGCTATCCTTGAAGAGCTTTTCTCCATTTTTTAACAATTCATAGTGTAGTGATATTAAATAAATATTTTCCAGCTATTTTTCTTTCTTCATGGCAGTGATGAGGACATTTTCAATAATGGTTTATTATTTATGATAAAATGACAAATGTTTATTTAAGTATAAATGTATCTACTTAGAATGAGAAAGAAACCATAACTAATATTACATTTGAAAAAATGACCAAAACCTATAAATATAACAAAAATCCAGAAAATTAGCATGACATTTACCCTAAAATTGCATGACATCTTCTTAAATACTTCTTTCCCCCATACATATCTGGCAGCATACTCTTGGATCAACTCTTCATGTTATAATGGTTTGCTTATATCTATTTCTGCACAAAAAGAAAAATAATGGTTTTTTTTCCCTATCATGATTGATCAAAATGTTTTTGATAGCTTATTAGTTCTTTTTAGCTGTATATGTTATTGAAGGGCATGCGATTTCTGTTGTTACTTTTTAAGTTCGCAAAAACCTCTAAGAGGTTTTTAAAAATATGTGAGTAAGATTTAGAAGCATTTGACACAGACTAGCTCTGACTCCATATGTTTACAAGCAGAGTCTCCTCCTCATCTCACAGGCTGGGGTGCCATCAGTCCTGTTCACGTCCCAACGTGGCTCTGGGCCTGGAGCACCATAGATCAATGAGTAGGAGAGTATTTCTGGAAGTCATTCCTACATTGGAACAGGTAGCAAAATCTAGTTGTGTACAGAAGTGACTGGGCATACTTTTATAAGGGTGTAACAAACCAGATTGTATATATATATATATTTTACTGCTTTCCCCATAGACTGAGTTCAATGAAATTAGGAACTGTGTTGTTCATTTCTGAACTTATCTAATCACAGAGGAGGTGATCTCAAGTATTCTTTTGAATAAATGATTAATTGTAAGGAAAGTTCTCAGGTGTAAGTTAGTGATCAACTGAGGAAAAACTGAATGTACAGGTGGCTGAAAGAATAAGGCTATCATAAGACCATGCAATCCTAAAGCAAGGGCAGCATATATTAATAGCTTTTCTTCTTAGTTTGTTGCAAACTTGGTAATACTAAGACTACTAATTCTTTTCCTTCCTTGTCACGCCTTAATGAATGTGAAAATCTTTGAGTTTATAGAAGAAATTAAGTCACTAAGACAAACATAATAAATCAAAAAGTAGTGAAATAAGCTCAGTATATTAAAAGAATAATTCACAATTTGGAAACCCTCTGAGTGTGAAAAAATTGATGCAGTATTGAAGAGGACCTAATGTACTTGAAGGGAGTATTCATGCTTTGGGCAGTTCTGACTCAATAAAATTTCATTATTGATAATGATGGTTATGGAAAGAGACCATAGTCAGAGAAAGCTTAAAATCAATACTTAAAGAAATGATAGATTTACCTGTTTATTAACCTTGCTAAAATGTATCTTTTTCTCTGTTCTTCTTTCTAATATATGTGCACATATGAGGTCTGTCCAGAAAAAGTCCAGCCATGGTTAATATAATGAGAATAGTTTGTGCAATATCAATGTAATCTGCCAGACAAGGAGAGCAGACTGGAATGCATATGCATGAGCATGACAACTTCAGTATACTAGTCAGTGGGGGTGGTAGATGCCATTGAGTGAGCATGTGTACTCTGTGGCCATCACATTCAAAATGACTGAGCAAGTAGAGTATTGAATCTGCATCAAGTTTTGCAGTAAGCTTGAACATTCCTCTGCAGAGACTATTCAGATGATTCAGAAGGCGACAGCTATGAGAAACTGGTGATTGGCAGCTTCATCAGGACAATGTGCCAGCTCATGCATCATGTCTTGTGCAGAGTTTTTTGGTGAAATATCAAATCACCCAGGTGACTCAGCCCTGCTATGGCCCAGATTTGGCACTCTGTGATTTCTGGCCTTTCCAAAAACTAAAATCACCTTTGAAAGGGAACAGATTTCAGACAATTGATGAGATTCGGGAAAATATGATGGGGCAGCTGATGGCAATTGGGAGAACTGTGTGAGGTCCCAAGGTGCCTACTTTGAAAGGGGCTGAGGTATCATTGTCCCATGAACAATGTTTCTTGTATCTTGTCCCTTCAATAAATTGTCTATTTTAAATATTACATGGCTGGATACCTTCTGGACAGACCTCATATATCATACTAAAAAGAGAGTATAGTGGATGTTTAAATTTTATGTGTATTTATGAAGACAGGATATCTTTGTTAAATTGATTTTCTCGAAGTAAATGTTTCCCTTTCATTCACTACATGTTTTATTTCTTGCCTAAGTTTCTCTTAGTATACCCCTGGAAGTAAGTGTTTGTTTATTGATATTGTCCATTCACCTAATATTCCAAGTGTTGTCACCCAATTTTATGACATGACCTATCTCTTGTGAGGTACAAAAACTTAGGAGGATTATTTAATTATGAAAATGTTTATTTTTAATATATTTTATTGATTATGATATTACACTTGTCCCAATTTTTTCTCCCCTTTGTCTCCCTCTACCCTGCATTCCCCCTCCAACAGTCCTCCCTCTCCCCTCCCTTAGTTCATGTCTATGTTTTGTACATATAAGGTCTTTGGCTTCTCCATTTCCTATACTGTTCTTAACCTCCCCCTGTCTATTTTGTATCTACTGATTATACTTCTAATTCCCTTTACCTTTTCCCCCAATTCTCTCCCTCCCCATCCTCACTGATAACTCTCCATATGATCTCCATTTCTATGATTCTGTTCCTGTTCTAGTTGTTTGCTTAGTTTTTGGTTTGTTTTTATGTTCAGTTATTGATAGTTGTGAGTTTTTGTCATTTTATGTTCATATATTTCATCGTCTACTTTTTCATAGATAAGCCCCTTTAACATTTCATTTAATAAGGGCTTGGTGATGATGAACTCCTTTAACTTTACTTTATCTGGGAAGCATTTTATCTTCCCTTCCATTCTAAATGATAGCTTTGCTGGATAGAGTAATCTTGGATGTAAGTCTTGGCCTTTCATGACTTCAAAGACTTCTTTCCAGCTCCTTCTTGCCTATAAGGTTTCTTTTGAGAATCAGGTGACAGTCTTATGGGAACTCTTTTATAGGTAACTGTGTCCTTTTCTCTTGCTGCTTTTAAGATTCTCTCATCTTTAATCTTGGATAACTTAATGATGATGTGTCTTGGTGTGTTTCTTCTTGAAACCAACTTATTTAGGATTCTCTGAGCATCCCAGTCTTGCATGTCTAGTTCTTTGGCCAGATTGGGGAAGTGTCCCTTTATTACTGTTTAAATTAAGTTTTCAATTTCTTGCTCTTCCTCTTCTCCTTCTGTCATGCCCATGATTCAGATATTGATGTTTAAAGTTGTTCCAGAGGTTCCTCAGCCTCTTCTCATATTTTTGTATTCTTTTTCATTCTGTTCCAGTTGGATATTTATTTCTTCCTTTTGTTCCAAATTGTTGATTTGAGTCCCACTTTCCTTCCCTTCATTGTTGGTTCCCTGTATATTTTCCTTTATATAACTTTGAATAACCTTCATTTCTTCCTTCATTTTGTGACCAAACTCAGTGATTTCTATGAGCATCCTGATTACCAGTATTTTGAACCCTGCATCTGATAGATTGTCTATGTCCTCATCAATTAGTTATTTTTCTGGAGCTTTGATCTGTTCTTTCATTTGTCCATATTTCCTTGTTTTGGCACACCTGTTACATTATAAGGGGTGGAGCCTTAGGTATCGGTCAGGGTGGGGCAACTGACATCTTTCATTGTGGCACTGTATGTGGGGGGGGGGGTCCAAGAGTGAACAATGCTGCTTGTTTGGCTCTCACCCTGCTTGCTATCACTTCCTTCACTTCCCACAAGAGGATTATGCACTTTCTGGTGCTGATTCCCAGGTAGGTATGTTTGTGCATGTTCTAGGACCCTGTGGGTCTCTCAAATGGACTCTCCTGTGAGACTAGGAGTTTCTCCTGCTGCTGCAATCTCTACAGGTTTTACAGTCAGAGGTTTTTAGGCTTTAGTTTCCTGCTTTGGAACCCTGGGCATGTGGTCTGTCTTGCTCCCCAGCTGTTTCTCCTGGCTTGTCCATGCATGAATGTGGGACCGCCCAGCCCTCTAGCCACCACCTTGCCACATATCCTCTCTGTCCCGGCTGCCAGTCTCTACCCCTCCTACCAGTCTGGATGAATGTTTCTTCTTGAACTCCTTGGTTGTCAGACTTCTATGCAGTTTGATTTTTCTGGCAGCTCTGGTTGTTTTTTGTTTTTAAAATTGTTGTTGTCCTTCTTTTGGTTGTGTGAGGAAATGTAGTATTTCTACCTATGCCTCCATCTTGGCTAGAAGTTTTCTGAAAATATGTTTCAAGTCCTTAGGACTGCAACCTTGCATTGTAGTTATCAGTGGGTCAATTAGAATTCTTTTACTTTATATATTTTATTTGACTTTATTACTTTACCTAGAAATGATCTCTTTATGCTTTTATTGAGAATTAGTCATTGTGTTAAATTTAATATAATTAATAACCTGAATTTTAAATGTTCTCTAGTTAGGTATTTAAAGAAATTCAATCTGTGTTTTTCCTCTCACTTCTTTTAAGTTAATGAGCATTTTCTACATAAATTGTATAGTAAAGGTGCCAAGAATTGGTTGGATATTATACTAAGATAAATTAATATTTGAATATCTCAATTAAAGCTGATTACATTCTATTACTTATTATATAGCAGAAAGAAATAGCTAATTTATAGTTGACTCCATTTTTCTTTAATAGTGAGCACATGATAAGACAGTCAATATGTGAATATTCTAAAATTATTTGGTGTCATAAATTATGATGAATCAAGAAAGGCCACTCTGATATCCAAATAAATATAATGGTAAGATAATTGATACTAATCAGCCTAAATTCACAATAGAATTCTGCCGATTATGAGCTCTATGATTATGGCCAAGTTATTTCACTTCCCTAAACTTCACTTTGTTTGTTTGTAAAAAGTAGATGTTAGTAGCTACTTTATAAGCTTTTCATGAGGATTAAATAAAATTATGAATAAAATTTTCTCAGTATGGTATCAGCCATATATTACTCAATGACGAGTACATAAATGATGTAATATAATTAAATATAAACAGTATATAATAGTATAATCAATTACTTTTAGTTTCAGTTATAATTACTAAATAGGGCTCATTTTCAGGATCCTTAAAAGTAGCCATTTCAAGAATATCCTTAGTGGAAAGTGTGGTACTTATACTGGCACATGTATTGTATGTATTAAATACTGTTTAAAAATTGCTGAACATCCTTACAGACTATATCCCCAGGGTTAGCAGGTGGTTATGGCTAGTAAGAATAACCTGTATATAATGTTATTGTTTAATTTTACAAATTATTTTATTTGCTGTATTTCATTAACATCCTATGCAACACACTATCTATATTTCTGGACACATTCGATAATGGAATTCTTTTCAAATACTTACTCCTTAGATGTTTGTGTTGCTTCCTGATCTGGTCTTGGCTCTCTCTTCTCATCTACCATTCTTTAGATGATTTCATCTACTCCAAGGGCTTCAGTTACTATCATTTGCTAATAAGTCCCACATTTATTTCTACAGCATATGTATAGTTCTTCAGATAACAAAATCCATTGTCCTATTGGACATATTCATCTTGATTCCAACTGGTACTTTAAATTCACTGTGCTTCAAACTGAAGTTAACATCATCTATCTATAAACTATTCTTCCTCTTATGGTTTTTATTGCAATAAAAGCTACTACCATCAATTCAGTTGTAAAAACCAAAACCTGGGTCCTATCTGTGACTTATCTCTCTATCTCAGTCCCCACAAAAATCAAATACCAAGTTCTATGAAAGTATCTTCATTCCTATTGTCACTACTCAGGATTAGACAATATCAACTCTTTCCAGGAATATTTCAACACATCATTAAATACTACGTTTTTACCAGTCCTCTGTGCCTCCTTTCCTTTCTCTGAAAAATAGACGGAGTGCCCTTGTAATGCACAAATGTAATAATCTGGTCCAGTCCCAGAATTTGTGTAACTAAAGTAAGAGTATAAATGGAGGTTTATCATTTTATTCCCTTTCTCTCTACTGTAATGCCCCATCCATTACTGCCAGGCACTTATATATAATAAGTACAATTATATGTACTTATTTTTAGACACTCCAATCAGTTTATCTGATCATTATTCACAGCCATCTTACCCATAAGAGCTGTCAGGGGCCTTCCCTCAAGTGTAGAGGTGAGCGCAGAGGTGACAGGTCTGGGGAAGAGACAACAAAGGCCATAGAAACAGTTTGGGATCATCTGGAAATTGAATTCAGTGTGAATGTATACACAGAGCATTTTCTACAAGAATGGGCATGTGTGACAGATGGGTTCCTGTTCTTGGCCCTTTGGACTACTTGCCTTGTGGTTGGAGGAATGGCCAGAGGAAACCATGAACAAAGATCCATTTTTCTGGATCTATGTGTGATACCGTGATATTCTTCTTCTTCAATGACTCCCTGTTTTCCTCAGGATCAACGTCAAACTCTTTATTTATTTATTTATTTATTTATTTATTTATTTATTTATTTTTTATTTTTTTATTTTTTTATTGATTATGCCATTACAGTTCT